>PVJH01023376.1:0-34920 GCA_004026705.1 Nesogale talazaci | reverse complement strand
AGTGATATGATCTTCATCCTGCACTTATTTTCTACTGAGAAGCTTTAAAACAGCACAAAAATATGAGAGTAATATAACTTCAAAGTACTATGCAGATTCATCTGTTGGAAAGGTGATTTTATCAGTAAAATATGAATTTCAGCTTTAATAATGTTGGAGGGTAGATTAATAAAACAACCTAACTTATTTTGTTTTTTTTATCATATCTAGTATATTTTATAAGATCTGACCTCCTTGGGTTTCTTCTCTCTTTGAATTCATTTTCATTTAGTGCTAACTCATCCTCTTCTCCTGACCCCATCCTGGATCCCCATCACCTTCCTCTTCTTTAAGTATTCCTTCTGAGACTCAAATCGACCAATTTCATTCACAGAATTTTTTAAATGTTGGAGGCTCTTTTTGGAATATATCTTACCTCCCTCAGCCCTCAGTATCCACATTATGGCTTCACTTTCATCATTAAAACTAAAATTAAACTATTATTCTTGTAGGGATGCTAAACTGTTAACCTCATTCAAATTTCTCATTACCCAGTTTCGTTCCCCCAACTGCTTTGTACTACCTCTATCTATTATCCTAATTAAAATCGTAACTTTACACAAATTAGAATAAATATTTTAAAATGTCAAAATCCAAGGCAACTGTGTTTGGAGAAAAGCAAGTTGGTAAATTGGACAAAATCACCAGGTAGGGGTGATGGATCAGACTAGAAAGGAGATGGGATACACAGTAGGTCAAAAAGAGTGTCTTTTAGGCCCTCATTAAAAGTTTGCAGAAATATATTTAAGTTGCAAAAAAAGGGATGGGGTGAAATTTAGGATAAGGGCATTTTATAAGTGCTTCTGAAAGGATTTGAATCTGAAACAAAAGTAGGGAGACAGATGCACTGCCATCAATTGACATAAATTGGGTTGAGCTACGCCACTGAAGGCAAACACTATTCACTGTCTCACATAATAACTAACCCCTCCACCAGAAAACTTTTTCTAATTCCCTATGATTATAATTTTGAGAACAAAAGGTCATTAGAAGACATGAAATAAAATAAAAGATCCAAAGAGACTCTGAAACCTGTTTTATTTAAGTTTCTTTAGCATATGTTTCACATATCTTATAGTTGAATCATTTAATCATACTAAAAAGAATTATGTAGTCATCATCTCAATTTCAGAACATTTTCTTCTCCTCTTTTTTCTTGTTTGCTCCCCATTTCCCTTTATCCTCTCCTACTGTATTGATAGATTTACCTCTCTGGGATTTTAAATCCAAAACTTCATACAAAACACACATAAGAAGAAAACAAAAAGTAACAAAAACTAGACAAAACGGAAGCAACTCAATCAAAAAGAATGTAGAAAATACTAAAATCAATTAAAAATGGGTTTTAAAGGTGAGATAACATGTTAGGGCATTATATTTTAACATAAGTCCTTATAGCTTAATTAATTTAATACAAGAAATGTGCCGTCTGAAAGTAAGTCATATCTCTTGACCATGACTGGAAGATAAATTCATGTGGAAATCCTGTAAAAGGAAATTGAGCTTCCACTGACTTAAATTATATTCTGGAAAACAGATATTAACAACTGAAGCGCTGATACCATTGCCTCCTTCAGATTTGCGTTTTATTACTCAGAATTCCTTGGCCACAAAGGCTGGTGCCCTTCTTCTATGTAGATTTAGATGGCCACTGTTGGGTCTGATACTCAGGCAACATCTGGTTTCTTTCTTCAAGACACTTTGCTATAGAATTCACATCTTCAGTGATCTCTTCCAGTGGGTAAATATAGAGAAGGTTCATATCATGAAACGTAATTGTTTCTAGATTGGAGGTGAAATTAAGGGAGAGCACAACAATCCATTTATATACCTATGATTCATATATGTCTCTGGTTGACCTTAGAAACCTTATTTTTATTTTATGAAAGAGCATATTATAAATCATCCCCGAGACATAATATACTACCATTGATAGAATTATTGTGGAATTTAAAACACTGTTTAGAAAAGGAAAGTATAAAGGTAAAGACTGCTTCAGACCACAATACATGGATTTTTGACTTGTACAAATTGCATTTTTATGTGGCTGAACACTATAGACACAAGAAATGGGGGTTGATGATATCACAATACTTTCAATAGCTCTCATTCACTTGGGTAGAAGCTAATCTACCAGATATCATAATAAAGAAAGGAGGACATTAAGAGAGTAATTATATGGTAGCTTCAAGCCATCATTCCTGGGAATGTGCAAGGAGGAGATTCACACCAAATACCAATGGTGACCAATTCCCTAATCTTGCGATAGCCTTCTTTTGCTTCCTTTAATGAGGACATTCAGCCTTAGTGTTTAATGTAAATCCCAGTAAGTTTTCTGGGGTATCTACATTGAATCTTTCAGGTGTGGCCAGTGAACGAGGTTGTGTACCTCAAAAATACAGTCTATAGTCTCAGTAGTCTTAAGCACGTAGTCTGTACCCAAAGGGATGAATAGAAACTAGGTAAAAGTGTACAAATTGGAATATAGTACTGAGTGTAGTCCTCCTTTGGCTTCTACATGAGTACTGTTAAAACATTTTTTCCCAATGGGTGATTAGTCCACCAAGTTTATCCACTAAAAATATGTAATCACTTTCTTTGAAGCACATATATCTCTCCCCATTCATGAATTGAATTCCCAGTAAGGTTTTCCTTCTCACTCCTATAGAAATGTCTGTTGATTGGAAGTGATCATAGTACCATGTAATATGGCAGCATCTGAAACTTGCTCTTAATTGTAGAGCAGCCAAGGCAAATGGAATAAATAACGAAGTCAAAGAATGGAAAATTTCAAACATCAGTGCAAGGAGACAAAGGAAAATATTATAATGAATTATAATATTATATAAGTCCTAGAGTTAGAAATAAAAAAGAACAGACTCTGCATATTTCCAACTTAAAAAGATCAAGACAAAAGTCAAGTCTCTAGTTGCAATATTTAATGATTCTTTGAGTAAAATATTGAATGTTCAAAGAAGCTCCAAAAGTAGATGAAAAGAATATACTAAACCACTCTACAAAAAAGAATTAGTCAACAATCCAACATGTTAGGAGGATGCATGTGAACAAAAACCAATAAGACTGAAGGAAGATGCTCTAGCTGCACTGGAAGCATTAGCTTACGAAAAAATGACTCCAGGAATTGATTGAATATCAATAGAAATATTTCAACAAGATGATGAAGCATTGTATCACTCATGTGCGTATGCCAGGAAATTTGGAAGACAACTATTTGGCCAATTGACTAGAAGAGATTTATATTTGTAGCCATCACAAAGAATGATGAACCAATAGAATGCACAAAATATGGAATGATACCACATGGAAGTAAAACCTTCCTTAATATCATCCAAAAATCACAGCAGCAGTACACTGATAGATAATTTCCAGTGAATCAGGCCAGATTCAGCAGAGGATGTGGAACAAGGCATAGAATTGCTGTTGTCAGATGGAGTTTAGCAGAAAGCTGGGGAAACAAGGAAACTGTCCATGTGTCTTTTTTACTATGCAAAGAGATTTTATTTTGTGAATCATAATAAACTACGGATAACATTAAGAAGAATTGGAATTCCAGACCACATAATTTTTCTCATGTGGAAATTGTGCAAGGATAAAGATACAGCTGTGCAGACAAAACAAGGGAATATTACATGTTTTAAAACCAGAAACGTTGTACATGAAGGTTGTATCTTAACATCATATTTTTTAAATCTATATATTGAACAAATATTCATAGAATTTGGATTATACCAAGAGGAATATGGTAGCAGGATGATAGGGATGCTTATTAAAAACCTGGCAGATGCAGAAGACACAACCTTGCTAGATGAAAGGGAGCAGGGCGTGAAGGACTTGCTCATGAAGATCAAGGATTGCAGCCTTCTGTATGGATTATGTTGTAAAGCAGATCAAAATCCTAACAACTGGACAAGTAGATAAAGTAATTAGAGAAAAGATTGAAGTCATCAAGAATTTAATCTTGCTTTGATTCATAATCCATGTTCAACAATTAACAGTTAAGAGAATGTGGCAGTCATGTGCTTATGTTAACTTTATGATTGAAATGTAGGGGTGGAGTCTAGCCTGTTAATCTGGAGATAGCCATTGAGTAGCCAATGAGGCCTCTGTGTGGGCATGGCTTTCTCCTGAGACTTCTGGGAAATCTTGTGATATATCCCTCGTGAAGATGACAAGCTATCTTCCCCAGATGTTGGGAGTTAGTTTCAGAGACGATTAATCACAGACAAGATGGAAGTATCTGAGAAACTGGAGGAGCCAGCCGAGAGACCACACGCCTTTGCCCTGATTGAGCCAGATCTCTAAAGCTGGGGTGGCCACATGGAGACCTCTGCCAGTGATGAATTGCTTCTGCTGTTGATGAACTGTAAGCCCTGGAAGCGAGGAGCCATATGGAGACCCCTGCCGGGATTCTGCACCCACTGATCTGTGACTTTGTGAGTCGGAAGGAGACTTTGTAGACTGATTTCGGGCATATGGGTTAATATCGGACTTAGGGCTTTGTACTGGATTGGATTGGGATGCCTTCTTAGTGTCACATTCCTTTTGTATATAAACCCTGTCCTTATATCCATATGCATGCCCTTGAATTTGTTCCTCTAGTGGACCCGGACTGACACAGAGAACAAAGGACTCACTGCATTTGGTAAATCTGCTGCACGAGACCTCTTTAGAGTGTTGAAAAGCAAGGATATTACTTTGAGAACTGAGGTGTGTCTGACCCAAACCATGGTGTTTTCAACTGCCTTATATGAATATGAAATTTGAACATTGATTAAGGAAGATTGAATTGTATGCACGTGAACTATGGTGCTGGTGATGAATATTGAAAGCACCACCAACTGCCAAAAGAACAACAAATAATTCCATTTAGGAACAATACTGCTTCTTCCTGTTCGTAAGGATGGAGAGACTTTGTCTCCTGTACTTCAGACATATGGTGGGGAGAGTCAAGTCTATTAAAGGACATCATGCTTGTTGAAGTAGAGTTGCAGGGAAAGGAAAAAGAAGAGGGCCCTTGACAAGATTGACTGAGAGATAGCTACAACCATGGGCGGAAACATAAGAACAATGATGAGGACAGGGCAGGAACGGGCAGTGTTCCATTTGAACATATGTGCTGTGGATTGGAAAGGACTTGGAGATGTCTAACAACATAACAATATGATTTCAATCATTTGTCTCCTCATATCCTTTTTTAGGCATTGTAATTTTCTATGTGACTCCTATTTTATAGTGCATTCTTTTCGTAATGAAATGTTTGTATGTTTTCTTGTTTTGAATCATGTTTGTACAGACTGTGATAGTCCATGTAGAGTAGCAAAACAAATTAATATATATATGTACACACATATAGACATACACATATACATATATATATGAAAAGGGTTTATATACAAGAGCAATTGAACATTTGGAAAGCACCCTAGCCTAGTCCACTCCAAGATCATAAGTCCAATGTTAGTCCATATGTCCAAGACTAATCTCTTCAGAAACACAAAGCATATACAATGACCCCAGAGTAATCACAGTGCAGTGGGTGCAGAGCCTTGAGTATCCAGTGGTGGTAGAAGCATCTCAGTGCTAGCAGGGGTCTCCCAGTGACTCCTCCAGTTTCCAGGGCTCAGGGTCTATCAGCATGCTGCCATGTGTCTCCTCAGCTACAATGTCTCCCAGGGAGTGAGCAGTGTCTCCTGCCTCCAAGAAGGAACTACCACACCTCCCAGAATTCTCAGAGGAGAAAGTCAAGCCCACACAGAGGTCGCATTGGCTACCTCAAGATTAACAGGCTAAAATACACCCCTAAACTCTTACTCCTCAAATTGACACCAGATTAGGTAACAGTCAAACAGGCACAACAGCATTTGTAGTTGTATCTCTATTTGAGTCTAAGATGAACTTAAAAATTTATAGTTATGCATGTGCTTTCTCAACCTCCATATCACCCCCTTTTCACCAGGTTCTGAACTCACCACTGTCCTTTATTCGTGGTCATGCAACCATGCCCTATAAATATGCACTCTGGAATAGATTTCAGAAAACACATTTTGTGTATTTTGAAATTTATGCTATAATTCATATATAAATGTCTATATTTCCACATGTTAATTGCATTAAAATAAAAATTCATAAACATATTTCTGCTCAAGTGATTCCATTATTGAGAAAAAACCTTTTGTGATATTGGTATTCAATTTTTAGTTTCCCACCAAGTCATTGTAAGTCAATCAGACCCTCATGTAAATCCAATCTTTACTAGAATATTACCCAAGAGATAGCTTTCTGGCCTTCACTCAAATACTTCTAATTACCTGATGTTAACACTAATAATTCATTTTTATAGTGACAACATTTTAGAATTGCAGTAGTGTTGATCTATAACTATTCCTGTGCTTGTATTTATACCTATATATATATTGATATCACTTTTATCAATATCTAAGATATATATATCATCTATTTAATCACTCTCTCTATATAACAACTTGACTACATCAGAAATAAGTTACTCTGTAAAGACAAGTAGGCACTTCAGCTTATTGTAATGAAATATACCACAGAAATAGGGAAGAAACTCAAACGAAAAGCTCTAATAAACAAGTCAAAACCTGGTGACAGTTAAAAGGACTGATGGTATAGGGTTATGCTGTGGACTGCTAATTGCCAAGTCATCAGTTCAAAGCTACCAGGTGGGAGGAGGCAGGGATATCTACTCTGGGGAAGAATTGCAGTCTCATAAGTTACAGGGGCAGTTCTACCCTGCCCTACAGGGTCACTATAAATTGGCATTGATATAACAGCAATGAGGTTGCTTTGGTTTGGGTTGGATATGACAAAAGATAAACACCTATATGACCTAATATAGCTAATTGATTTTGAAACAATTAAAAAATCATCTACAAAATATGTCCCATTATTTGAATACATTTCCATATTTGTGTCCTATCTTAACAAAATCAGCACAAAATTTATCTTAAAGCACTGGTGGCTAAATATTGCTGATAAAGGAAAATAAAACAAAGGAAATAAATTCTTCCTTATTAATAATTTAAATATCAAATATATTTTAGATATAATTCAAAAATAAAATATAATGAATGAGATTTATCTCTGGCTTGATAAAGTAAGTTTAAGGAATAGTCTCAAATAAACAGAAATGAAGATGAACAAAAACATGAAAAACAACCATTTGACCCACGGCATCTAATGTTATTGAACAAGCTAAGAAGCACATATTTAAGAAAGCAACTATATGTTAGGTAAAAAGAGCAGTGATGTGTGCCTTTCCCTAGTTCTGGTTCTATTGCCCCAGGTTCATTGACATGACACTTCAAAGCAGGCAGGCAGCCAGCGAGCACCAACAGGTCTGCTCCCACTGCTTCAAGTGGCTCACTTGACTTTATATAAATCAACGTGCATAGAATAGTAGCTTTCAAGAGGAGGTTTTCAGAAACATATGTTCTGGCCTTTTTCCTGAAGTTTCTTTGAGTGGACTCAAGAATTCAGCCTTTTGACTAGCTGACTAGAATTCTAATCTTTTCATCATACCCTGACTTTTAACTTACCAATTGATATCAAATCAATTCAGCGTCATATAAATTTTATTAACACAGAATGAAATCCTTCATAGGGTTTCCACGGATATAATATTCATAGAAAGGAATCCTACTCATGTGGTGAATAAACTATTGGGCTGCATTTTTGTGCTGCCATCTGTTAGTTTGGTGGTTCAAATCTACCAGCTGCTTCTTGAGAGAGAGAGATGCAGTTGTCTGCTTCCATAAAGATTTAGAAACCCTGACAGATGGATGGAAGTTGGCTAGATGGTAATGATTTCTGTTTCATCTTTACAGACACTTATTGCCACTAGAATGGTTGACCTTTTACAAAGAAAGGGATATTTTATCACTGTGCCACCAGGATCACTTCTAAGATGCCATTTCCAAATTTCCTAATCCAATGATATGGATTCAATTTTATCACTGAGGTGTAGAGATGACACTCTGTTATTAGCAGATTCAGAAATATTCTTAGATTCTTTGAAA
This sequence comes from Nesogale talazaci, assembly GCA_004026705.1. Lineage (NCBI taxonomy): Eukaryota > Metazoa > Chordata > Mammalia > Afrosoricida > Tenrecidae > Nesogale > Nesogale talazaci. The sequence goes on along the minus strand of PVJH01023376.1, from coordinate 26,818 downwards.
AGAAGACACTTTCTGACCCCAGATGAACAAATAGAAAATATGATATTGGTACTTTTCAATGATACCAAAAAGCATAAGTTCAAGGCCCCCCATATTTGTGTGGCCCTTTCAAGAACTTAAGAAAGATAAGTTCTAGAAATGCATTCATTTGGTTTTGTTTTACATATGTGTATATATTTCTCCCCCACATGAGTCTGTGTGCTCTACAACACTGGAGGAACAAAGCTGGTTTGGGTGTATAGTTAGACAACTTCTATCACTTAACGTTTAGAAGACTAAAATCCTTGATTTTTTTCCTCTTGTCCAAGATTATATTATTAAAACTTTTATACTTATTAAGCAGTCTATACTACCACTGGAAAATATCCTCCTATTCAATTGCTGGGTCTTTGCCATTTGAGGAAACTCCTGAATTTTCCTTCACTGTCCTCAAGGTGTACCCTTTCCCCTCCACTTCTCAAAGGGAAAGCATAATTTTTTTTATTTCCTCACGTGACTATTGCCTTCAGGTGCCGTAGAGTGGGTTCCAACTCATAGCGACCCTGGGTACAGCAGAGTGAAGCACTCCCTGCGTGTGTGCCGGCCTCATCGTCTTCATCGTTCTGCATGCGCTCATCGCTGCAGCCACTTTGTAGGTCAAGGCCCTCGATGGTTTTCCTCTTTCTCATCGACATTCTGTTTTTCTAAACACTTGGAAGAATTTCTCCAGAGACTGCTTCATCCTACCACCTAACCAAGTGGTCTCACTCTACAGTCTTCTTAGGATTATCAAAGCTACATTTCTTTCAAAACATAATTGTTTGTTTTTCTGGCAACCCATGGTGTGCCTGATATTTCTGCAAACACCAAAATTCAGCTATATCAATTCTTCTCTAGTCTTCATTATTTGTTTTCTACTCCCCCCCCAAAAAAAAAATCATTTCATTGGGACCACAGTTTGCACTTTGGCATGTATGTCAAGTCATTGAAAATATACTAGCTTGCATCAGGTTAATTTTATTCTCATGATAGATTTGTTTTGGAACTATTTTAAACAGTGCTTGTAGCTTAGAGTTTTAAAACTGCTTTGAATATTTTAAAAATAATTTATGGGATTTCCAACTCATATATTGTTTGATTTTAAAATTCTATTTCCATGCAAATGAGCAAGGACACATCACTGAAACATTGCTTGAAATAGTGCTGATGATATTCAAAATTAGTTGAATATCCAGTATAATGCCAGAAAGTCAAACCTGATTCAGAAAATGATAAAGAAATAGAAACATCATTACTAATATCAAATGGATCTTGACTGGAAAATATATACTAAAATTATTTTACCTACTTTTTATTGAATATACAAAAGTGTTCAACTCTTTGGATCATATCAAGCTATGAATAACATTGTGAAAAAAATGGGAATTCTATAGCACTACTGACGTCATGAAGAACCTGAATATAAACTAGGAAAGAAGCCCTTATTAAAAGAGAATGAGAAAAAAAGAGAGAATGCAGATATGGAGTGTTTCAAAATCAGGAAAGTTGTGTGTAAGGATTGTGGACATTCACAGATTCAATGTGAATGTTGGGCAAATATTACAAGAAGCTGGACTGAAACAGAGCACGGTATCAGGATTGGAGGAAAGCTTATTGTCAACTAGCAATAAGCAGACAACAAAGCTGGCTTGCTAAGAGCAGAAGTACTTGAAGCACTTACGGATGATGAACAAAGACTATGTAATTCAATATAGATCACAACTCGTCAAAAAGAAACAAATATCCTCACAATTGGATCAGTAAGCAATGGAATGATAACCTGAGGAGAGGTTGGAATTGTAAGGGTGGGGGGATCCTTTTTATTTTTATCAGAACCACTATCATCACCCATGGAGGCAACACTCAGACATATCAAAGACAATCTGTAGTTAGTACAGTGCACAAACTTCACTTTTAAGAGTAACGTGGGCCTAACCTAAGCCATGACATTTTCAGTCACTTCATATGCTGGCAAATACTGGACAATGAATAAGGGGATTAAAGAATGTATGTGTATGAACACCGATACTGGTAAAGAATGTTGAACACTTCTTGAGCTGCTAGAATAGTAAACAAATTGATCTTTGAGGATAATAACATCAAATCTCAGGAAGGACCAGTCGTGGAGAAGGACATTATGCCTATAAGTGCAGTGTTATAGAAAAAGAGGAAGACCTTAGCAAGATGTGCTGCCACCGTGGCTATAGTAGTGGTTCTAAGGTGGTTATAGCTGTGACAATGGCACAGAAGTGGAGACAGTTTTGTTGTGCTGCAAACAGGGTTTATATCAGTCAAAACAAATGCACTGGAACCTACACTACAACATGGGCGAAATCTTGAAGGAGGTATGGTGTAGCTAAGGAGATGGACAAAATACAAAAGTCAATTTAAGAATAATTGGCCAATGTTGAGCTAGTCAGTAGGTGGCATGTGATCAAGAACTGATGTTAAGAAACAAGTCTAAGAGATTCTGATCATGAACATGGCTCCCAGAATGGATGGAATATCACCTGGGATCTTTCAACAAACAGATGCAATATTGAAAGTCATCACATTGTCTCTACTAAAAATTCTGCAAAGTCATTATTTGGCCATCCAACTGCAAGTGATTCCTGTTTGTACCCTTTCCAAAGAAATGTGATCCACTACAATGAAGAATATATCAAATAAAATTAATTCCATATGCAAGCAAGTAACACTGTGTTTAAAATAATTCAAAATTGGTTATAGCAGTACAGAAAGCTATGAAATAAATGACATATTTTAAAGAAAATATCATACAAGGAATATCATTGCTAGTGTTAGATAGATCTTGACTGAAAGATAAGAATTCTAGAAAATCTTACTGAAAGTAGTCCTTCAAAAACAAAATATTACGTTTCCACTTGCTACAAAGTGGCTATCTTTCTAATTTTTATTTATACTTTCCTTTTAAAATTACAAAAGAGTGCTCGCTTCGGCAGCACATATATTAAAATTACAAAAGAAAACAGATGGCTATATAATTTTTGAAAATCATTTTATTAGCAGCTTATACAACTTTTATCACAATCCATCCATCCATCGACTGTGTCAAGCACATTTGTACATTTACCTTTGCATTGCTTTATGCTGTCTAATCCAACTAGATTATCTAACTGCCTTAAAATCCTCAGCAATAAATATTACCACATATTGTGAGCTAAAAAGCAAATTTAAGTCACTCTATTTTTAATGTTAGAACATATCCTCTAACAATCTCTACATCTCATGCTTTGTTTTCTTACATAATTTTTTATTTGATAGCATAATCCTCATACATATTGTTACTATTAATTTTATAGTAATGATAATAATAATAATGCCCATTTACTCTGCATTCACACCCTTTGCAATTGGTGACATTTCAAATACCAAATAATTGGTGACATTTCAAATACCAAATTTGGTATTGTCCCTGTTAAAAAATAAACCATACAATTAGTTTTAAGCACAATTAAAATGAAGCAGGGTCCTTAGTGGGCAATGCTTTGTCATGTGTTACAAGGTCTGTCTGTGACTGGTGGTTACCTTTGTTGCTAGTGGGTCATCTTCTTCTTCTTCTTCCTGCCCCTCAGGCACTCTCCTTGCACGCACGGTCTGTCTCCCACTTCAGGCTCCAGATCATGGCTGAGGCTGCTTTCCCATTTATAAGATTGCATAGCTGACCTGTTGTCTTATAACGTTCCATATTAAACATAAGCTATCTCACCTCCTTCAAAGGGAATATTTGAGGGCCATCCTTGATCAGGTTCTAGAAATTGTTAATTTCTGTGTACTTTTAGTCATTAGTAAAGCTTGGATTTCCCTGTTGTTTACGAACTGTCTTTGTAGCATCTATCCAAAGACTTTTCACTTGAGTGGTTGTGGTTTTGCCTTGTATTATCTTGGAATGATGACATTTAGTCAGAATCCTAGTAGCTTCATATCATCTAATGGGTTTATGTTACTTTTCACAGAAAGTTGATATAAATTGGAGATGAAAATGGATTTCTTCACTGGAAGGGAAGGTGAAAAGGTGGGTACACTTTGGGGAAGTACACATAGCACAATTTTGTGTAATTTCTCAGAAAATTATTTATCTTGTTTTAAGTATAAGAGTGTATACATTTGTATGTAAATTATATCTACTTTAATCAATTTTATATGTGTATAATAGGAAATCAATTGATATAGATATGCATAACTATTATTACAAGGCTGAATAAAATAGTCTAGGGACTGATTTAATGATATTTCTTATGTCATTTAAGTCTACTACTTAACCAGCAATTAAAATTTCACCACTCTCTTCAAAAAGAGATAACGTTGAAATTTTGAAATATACAAGAGTAAGTTTTCTGTTAAGTCATGGTAGGTCACAAGAAATTGCATAAGGTAATTGACAGAAGAAAACAATGATGCAAAAATAAAATTTTGGTTTCAAAATGAATAATAATTGTATTTACTTAAGTTTATTTACATATTAAAATTATCAGTTGAAGACAGTGAGAAAACATGAAAAAGATGCAGAAACAAACTCAGATATTATGTTTCAAATAAAACTATTGCATGTGAGCTTATTTTGGCAAAGAGCAGCCCTGTGTTGTTGTGGTTTTGTACAGTCCAGTTCGTTTTGATTCACTGGGAGTAGCTCACAGAAGGGCACTCTGGCCCAGCCCTCACAGCTCTTCTTACACATTTGCAGTTCATTCCCAAGGTTGTCATTTTTCACACAACAGATTGCCACCTCATTCAACGTGGGGCAGTATGCTGAACACTGCATCACTAGAGATCCTTTTTGTATAGATAGCCAATGTAATTTCTTCTTTCATTTATATCCCTGCACACAGATATGCACATAACTGGCTCATAATGAAAAAATTATTTAAATAATTAATATCATATTTTTATTTTCCTATTTAACATATCATCAACCTCTTCTCAGTATTAAGTTTTTTCAAGCGATGGCTTTGAAGAATAATACTGTAGATACTTTTTTTTTTTTTTGGCATCAATGCTCTCCGGCGGTGGGAGTAGGAGGCCCAGCCCCACTGCTGGAATTGAACCTCCGTCTCAGAGGACCGCAGTCCCGCGCACAACCACTATGCCACCGGGCCTCAGCCCGATACTTTTAATTAATGCAGAAGTATGTTATCATTGGAGTATAAATAGAAAGTGGAAATGGTATAGACAAGCTAATTAAAATGTTACTTCAGTGAAATGTTGCTCATATTTATTTTTCTCAAATCACTAGTTGCTTCATTAACAAATCTATAATTAGAAATTCTGATCCTCTTTTTTTTTTAAACCATACAGTGTACTAAAATTAGAATTTCAAAAAAGCAAATCAAGGTATATTATATGGAAATTTCTCCTATTTTTCATCTTGCAAAACAAATGATGCATCGATGCATTTGAGATTAATGGCATACCTAAAATATTTCATACAAATAAAAATCGGTTACCATCATTAGTCATATATATATATAATCTCTTAGAATTTCCTCAATTTAACAAAATAGTGGCATTACTGACATATATATATGAAGGCTTTTAAAAGTTCTTGGAAAAATCCATTACCTTTTTAATCCAATACTTTCCATGAACTTTTATAATCCCCTTACTCCGGCCTGTATATTGAATATAAATGTAAACCTGTGAAAGCTGAGCCCTATGATGGGTGGAAACCTGTCAGAGAAGACAAACAAGTGTTTCCACTAAAAAGACAGTGGCAAGACTACAGACTGAAAGGCAAAATAAGTACAGGACCCAGAAAAACAAGGTAATCTCCTCATGTCATTTTGCACACATTTCATGAAGAGATTTGCCATGTACTATTACATATGCATATATACATATAGTTAATATAGTACATATGCATTAAATATGTATTATTCAAGTCACTTATGATTCTGGGAAGAAGCACATAACCAAGCCTCTCTTATCTGTCTTCACTTGGTGAGTTAGAACTACCAAATTCTAAGTAAACCGATTAAGTGCCACCCAGAGACATTTGCATGTTATCAAGTGACCAGATTTTAAGTGGGACACCATCGACCAGGGGAAGGGGTGGTTCTAGATTAAAAATTTGGTCTATATAGAGCAACAAAACTTTTCATAAAATGGAAAAATAATATTGTAATATATTTATTTTAATTTTAAAACGCTGTGGGACATTGTTAAATTGTTAAAAACTGGGACCTGTGGTCACCTTATTTATGTATATGCTTGCTGTGTAATTGTTCCCATTGAAAAATACGTACTCCAGTAGATAATCAACTATATTTAAACACTATCATCATTACTCTGAGATCCAGAGGCAAACCAGAAACGAAACTAGAAATCTAACTAGGGCACCCTTCATGGAGTTTAAAAGAAAATTGCTTAAAATTCCAGTAAAGCATATCCTGAGAATGGCAATACTTGAGTTGCTTGAAGAATCACAAGAGAGGTCAATTGCAATAAAGGCTAGCATTGTTTTCAGAAAAATCAGAAGAGGAAGGTTGAATTTTTATACCTTTTAAGTCATGCTAATGAGTTTGAATATTCTTGGCATTGTAAGGTACAATACTGAAGGAATTAAAACAGCAAATAGGACTGTTTTAAATGAGTAATTCAAAATACATTTCAAAAATAGATGGGAGTGAGGGCAAAGGTGAAATGGAAACACTATATGTAGCCATTAAAGTAATTGAATTAAGAGATGGCAGCCATTTGGTTAAGAGTAGTGGAAGTGGCAATAAATATGAATTCCAACTTTATTGTTGAAGTGGTAGAACATTTTGGTGGCTTTGGTATACAGGAGAACATGTCAACAAAATTGAATTCCAAGGGCAATGTTTCAAAAAATTTGGCATCTTGTAAAAATGGAAATCCAGATCTATGAGAAATATGTGACTTTTCAATTATTTTGAACAATTCACTTATCATTTGAAAAATGAATTAGAAACCTTCCTGATAAATTTCAGATGCAAAGAAAAATAAAAATAAATAAAAATTAAAAAAATTCAGATGCATACAGGCCAAAGATTTAAAATAACATAGAAAATTATGAATAGCTATAATATTTTGGATAAAGAGAAACCCTAATCTGTGACAAATTTCGAAGGAATATAGGAAAACCTAATTAGAGTTGTTTATATAAAAATTAAATTATCCATATAGCAAAACTTATCCTACTAATTTTTTTCTCAGTGGTTTTATTGGTGGCTCTTACAGCTCTTATAACATTCCATACATCACTTTTATCAATCATATGTTTACACATGTTCACATCATCATTTCAAAGTATTTTCTACTTGAGTCCTTGGTACAAGCTCCTATTTCCCACTCCTTTTTTTTTCCCAACGATTTTATTGGGGACTAACAGCTCTTATAGCATCAAATACATTATTTCTATCAAGCACATTTGCACACATGCTGCCATCTTCATTTCCAAATATTTTCTACTTGAATCCTTGGTATAATCTCCTCCTTCCCCATCCCTTTTTAATAAATGATTTTATTGGGAACTCATACAACTCTCATCACTATCAATACATACATAAATTGTATGCAGGTCACATTTATACACTTGTTGCCATCCTTACCATCAAAACAACCTCCCTCCACTTAGGCCCCCAGTAACAGCTCCCCATATTTCCCTCCCTTCCACACCCATGAACCTTTAACAATTTACAAATTGTTATTACCTCTTCATAATGTACACAGTCCGATGTGTCCCCTCACTCACTCCCCCATTGTCCTTACCCCTCAGAGGAGTGGATCCCTGAAATGTGTTCCCCTTTTCTATTCCACCATTCCTCCACCTTTCCAGTATCACCACTCTCACCACTAGTTCTGAGGAATCATCTATCTTAAATTCCCCATGTTTCCAACTCCAGTGTGCATCCTCTGGTCTAGCTGGATTTGTCTGGTAGAATTGGGATCATGATAGTGGGTGGGAGAAAGCATTTGAGAACTAGAGGAAAGTTGCATATTTCATTATTCCTACACTGTACCTTGATAGGCTCATGTCCTTGCTGCAACCCCTCTGTAAGAGGATATTGCGTCACTTATTGATGGGCTTTGGGTCTCCAATCTGCACGCGCTCTCATTTATAGTGATATAATTTTTAATTCTTTGCTGCCTAACAACGGATCCCTTTGACAATTCATGGTCACATAGGCTGGTGTGCTTCTTCCATGTGGGCTTCGTTGCTTCTGAGCTGGATGGCCGAATGTTTACTTTCAAGCCTTTAAGACTCCAGATGCAATATCTTTTGATAGACAGGCACCATCAGCTTTCTTCAACACATTTGCTTATGCACACATTTGCTTTCAGTAATCTTTTTGGGAAGGTGCACACCACGGAATGCCAATTCCATGATGTGAATGCAGCATGATGCAATGTAGCTGAGAACCAATGGAGAGGTCTGACATCACATCCCCAATCCCAACTACAGGGGCAGCCCGACCCTCTCCCAGGGGAGTTTGCCTTGGAGGACACCACTCAAGCTGCAGCTTGGGGAGTGAGAGATGCCTGACCAGAGCACACAAGGACAAATGAAGGGGGAGGAAGATAGAATGGAGTGCATCCTGGCCAACCGAGCTTTCAGGACGATATTCCCACTAAGAACAGCCGATGCAGAGAGAGGATCATATGGCTGACCTCACTATGAAATATGACTACCCTCGCTGATTCAAAGCTATTCGGGGTCACCAATGGACAAACAGAGTCAGAATCATACCATATCTGACCCAACTACACCATGGCAAAAAACTAAGGATGTGTAACAGAGCATGGAGTTACAGAGGGAGTGCCAAGGATATACTTTGCGGGCAGGGTATGGCACCCCATCTGACTAAACCAGGGGACACTCCTGGAGGTCAATGAACAGACCTTAAACTATTTACAGGTTTTTATATTGTTATTATTTTTATGTTTTTACACACACACACACACACACATAGGACATTGGGGGGAGTTGGTTGTTGATGTTATTATTGTGCTATTTTCTTTGATTGCTTCATTTTAAGATGCCTTTTTTGTACATATTTTTTTCTCTGCAGGTCTATCTAGATAAAATAGGCTGGATGAACAGTCTGGAGACAAAAATGATGGGACTAGTGGTTTTTTGGGGGGGAGGCGGTTGGGAGAAGAGGAGGAGGAGAAAAGAAGGTGGTGTTGACTGGCTCAGGGAAAAGGGAATAACAAGTGATTCAAAATAAGTGACAAGGTGAGTCTGAAAGGTCTGATAGGGACTGATCAAGAGTAAAGTAATAGAGTGAAATTACTGAAACCCAAATGGAGGTTGAGTGTGATAGTGGGACAAGGGGAAGTATAAGGAAATAGAAGAAAGAACTGGGGAGTAAAAAACATTTATAGAGATTTAAATACTTGCATGTACATGGGTGCATATATTTATATATGACGACGGAGAAATAGATCAACGTGCATATACTTATAGGGTTAGTATTAGGACAGCAGATGGGCATTGGGACTCCACTCAAGTACTTCCTCAGTGAAGGGAATTTTGTTCTATTAAATTGGCATTCCATCATGCACACCTACTAAAATTTAAGAGCAAAAATAACCTGCAAAATTGATTCTGCATTTATGACAAAGATATGTTTTCATAATATATGAGCAGAATCTAGTCAATTACAGTCAGACTCTTTTTTTAAAGATCACCTTATGGCACTTTGCTTTTATAAAAGGCCTATAGAAAGAATGAAAAGTAAAGAGAAAATTTGCTGGTTGGTCAGAGCAGAGGTGGTGGTGCGCTTGCAGTGACCCTTTACTAAGGGAGTATGCATCTGAAAAAGTGATGTTGACGCTACCAGGTCCCTTCACAGGTGCTACGTCTTGTCATCAGGGTGCCATAACTTTGAAATGGCTCTACTGTCCTAAAGTGAAAGCAAAAACATTGTAAAAGTAAAATGAAGAGATATATTGACAGCCCAGTGACTCATCTGAATTTGAAAAATTCCTAATTTAGAGGGAAAATGTCTGTTTGGATGAACAATAAATAAACAAACCTACTTATAGATATGAAGTGTGACCTAAGGCTACAAAATCATAATTGATTGAAAGAAAATTAGCCCAGGGATTTGAGATTGGGGAACATGGGATTTGTATGGTCGGGGACATAGCTGGGTCTGGTCACACAGTGGCTATGAGCTACTTTGCTGAATACAAGGCCAGCAGTTAGAAACTACATGCTTCTCTTAGGAGAGACTTTCTACTCTTTTTAAGAGCTAGTCTTGGAAATCACAGGGGTTGTTTTATCCTGTCTTTGAAGGTTGTTGCAAGTCAGAATCAATCCAAAGGCAGCGACAAGAGAGATCGTAAAAAACAAAAATCTGGAATCCTATGACTCAGTAAAGGGTATCTAATTGTAAGCACATGTTCCTTTCAGTTAATGAAAGGATAGTCACAGTACAATAATAGGACATCTTTTCCTGGAAAACTTGGTATATCTGCTTTCTTATGAATGTCTTTTTAGCTGAGCCGTGATAGTGCAGTGGTTGTGTGTGGGTCTGCGGCCAACAGGGTTGGCAGTCAAATCCAGCAGCAACTCTCCAGGACAAAGGCTGGGCTTCTTACTCCCACCAGGGCAGTGATGCAAGGAGAAAAAAGAAAGAGATCCCATTGCAAAGAAGATTTATGTCTCATGCTGTGAATCAGAAAGCTTCAGCCATAGGTTGTTACCTGTTGTAGCTCTTCAGCCAAGGAGGAAAGACTCCCTGGCATTAGGCTGACCAATAATACATGCTTCCTTTAGCGTATCTTGTTCTGTCACAGAATCTGTAGATGTCAAAGTCAATTCTAAAACTCAATTGTTAGTATAGACTAAAATTAGGACTTTAGGATGGAGTTAATGCTTCACTTTCAGCTTGCTCTATTCACGCACAGCAAGTGACCTGAATTTTATGCTCATACATTTTTCCTCCTTTTGTTTAATCATCTTTGATCATGACCAAGATGTTATGATTTCTTCTGTATGGAAAACTCCTTTTAAATTAACTACCATAATGTCATTTTCTCTAGGTTATGTCTTTTAATATACTTATATATTTTATTTTTCTTCTGGAAATGTTATGTCATCTGCTGTATTCAGTATGCCTAAAGTTAGCATCTGGTTTTTAGTGACCTTTTTGTAAAAGGTTAGCCTTGACTAGTGTTCTATTAGAAGAACTACTTGGTTGTCAAATATTAGGAGGACATTAAATCAGTAGCTTAGCTCATTAGCAGAATAGATGTAACTATTGGATAGGGTTATTCTATTGGTAATATGTTGGTTCTCTCAATGAAAGTATTGGAAATAAATTTATATATAACATTTATTTTAATTATGGCAATGTAATGCTACTTGGTGTTGGGTGCTCTTGAGTTGGTTCTGACTCAAAGGATCCTCTCTGAAACAGAATTATACACCACCTGAGACATCTTCAAAAAGGGTACACTGAAACATCTTCAAAAAAGAAATCCATCCCCAAAAGGAAGATTCCTAACAAAGAGTATCCTAGGCTATGATTCCCTTTTAAGGAATTCCTATTTTGTTGGTCCCGTTCATCTTTTCAACATTTGTTTATTCTTTGATTCCCCACAAAAGTTTTAAATTATCAATCCAAGGAAGGCTTCCATTATACAAATTAAATTTAAAGGAACTTTTAAATAACCCAAAGTACATTGATGGATCAGACTCAACCCCTGAAGGTAAAATAAGGCATAGCTCTCATCAGCAGGATTGGGTTTCTTTTGTGTGGAGTATTGTCCATGTTCTACTGCAGATAAGGTCAACAGAGTCTGAAAATCAGAAAATATTCTTTATGGTTCTTTTACATACTTGTCAAGAAAATGGTGCCTCTGTCACTATAAAGTGTTTATAGTAGTCTACTTGGGGGTGATGCTTAGCCAGTAAGAATGTATACTTTTTCCCCCTCCCTGAGGAAAGAAAAACAGAAAAGTGGGTAAAGGAAGATGTTGGACAGTGTAAAACCTAACAAAATAATAATTTTATCAATTTTCAAGGATTTGTGAGGAAGGTTGAGTGGGGGGGGGGGGAATATGGAACTAATACCAAGGGCTGAACTAGAGAGAAAATGTCTTGAGAAGGACACTGGCAACAAATGCACAGATGTGCTTGACAAAATAGATGGATGTATGCATTGCGATGGATATATCAATTGTACAAACCAACAATGAAATGATTTTTAAAAGATTATGCTTTAAATTGTTGAAGGGAAGAGGGTACATGGTCAACATGCCATTTTAACTTAAGCCTATTCGGTGGAGGAAACATCCCAGATGAAGTTTGACAAGGACAACCTGAGCTATATTGGAAGCAAAATGGACATGATTTAACTGCATATGTATGCACATATCTATTATTTCATTATTTTCATTATATCAATTACATAGATCTTTCAAGATAATCTAAGGGCTTAAGCAGAAACACAAAAAATTGGTGCAATAGGCTTGCCACTGGGTTTTTTCCACGCATCTTTCTAGTTGTTCAACAAGTTTTCACTAAGCACCTTACTTCTCTTTAGCAATGTTACCTTCATGAACTGCTGAAGCAAACCCAAAGCTACAGTCTCTCATTTACTCCCCAAAATTTGCATTCAACTACAGTTGGTGTGTTGGATACATAAACACCTGTCAAATCGGGGATATTAAATGTGAAGGGGTAGAGTCTAGCCTGTCAATCAGGTCACATCTGATGACCTTATTTGGAGGTGCAACTGTGATAAATGCCTCCTTGGAGGCCAGACCCACTTTCTCTCTTTGCCTTCCCTTCCTTGCTGTTGAGACACTCCGAAAGCTGGAGGAGAGACATGAAGACCCACAGCAGCAATGAGATGATGCCCCTGCCATTGGATCCACAAGATTATCTGCCCACGGGCCTGTGATCTTGCAGTCAGCATCATGGCATGTGCTGTGTGAGTCTAAAGAAGAAGTTATGGACTAGTGTCAATCATACGGGCTAATATCAGAAATATGGATTTGTTCTGGACTGAATCAGGATGCTTTCTCAATATACAATTGCTCTTTGGTATAAAACTCTTTCTTATACATATATCAATGTCCCTAGGTTTGTTTCTTTTTTTTTTTTACTTAAAAAAAATTTAGTTCATTCTATGCGTTTTTGTCTGTAACCTCTTATTTATGCAATGGTATTCTTGGCTCTTGGTAACCTTTTCTTATTTATTTAACATTTTAAAACTCTTACTGTAAATTAGGTAAAGGGTTATGGAGAAAGATCTTTGATTGTTGTTTCCTTCTTGTTTGTTTTTTCCTTCATGGGTTTGTTTTTTAAGTCAACCTGCCCTAACACACTTGGGCTAAAATGTTTTTAAATTTCACAAATAGAGAGTAGAGCTTTTCCCTGTATGGCCATCATGATCAAAATTAACGTAGCAAGAACGATAAATATGTGCGACAAGAGATTATTGTGTGGTGGACTAACTCAGTTAATTCACCCTGCCAGTACTCTTTCATATGGATGATTAAGTTTTCCAAATTTTAGTGAGTATTTGATGAACTTGGTTGCTAATAAAGCCATCCAGTAAAATGTAGCAGTACTATCTTGCCCTGAGGTTTACATAATAAATACTGATTGTGTCTTGCTTGTAACGCATGTCTTTCCATTCTTGAGTTTCAGATTTATATGCTATATTTTGATAGGTGTTTGACAACTTTAAAGCTATTGGGGGTGTATAGATCACTTACTGTATCATCATGTGTAGGAGTCTTATAATTCCCTTTTTTATTATTCAAATGAACTTGGACCCAAAAGGTGGCAGACTGCAAGAAAGCAGTCTTTTGCATGTGAGTCAACTGCTATTTCCTTCAGTTTTGTTTGATGAACACCTTTAGGTTAAGAACTGCACTTTTTACAGCAGCAATCTCAGAGGGTAAGAGAAGGACTCATAGGATGTTTACCATTAGACCTGTATTTTGTTTGTGTTTATGAAGATGTGAGGAATTCTCTCTGCTTAACAGAACTCTATAATTATGGGTAATTGAAAAATCCTACATTGAATTGGTAGTGATATTTATCAACCTCCAGAAGCCAGTGTGCAAGCCTTTGTGAATATCAACAATTCAGCGTGTTATGCCAAGGAATGGGCTACTTTAAGGAATTCTGTAGAATTAGTGACAGTGTATGTATCCCCCTTGGTAATGCAAGCTGGTAAAATCAAGGATAAGGAAAATATCTAGAAACAAAATTAAATCGGCATTGGTTAGGGGCATTTTTCATGAATGATGTCAGGGTGACAAAGGTTTTCAATTCATTCTACACAATTGTGGGATGAGACATTAAAGTGAAAATTTGCTCACCACAATGCAATAAAGAAGCAGACATTTATATACAGCTGAAGCAGGATCAAAAGCTAAGAATTCCTGGGGAATTGAAGGCAGGTTATCTGAAAGCAGGGGTTTTGTGATGCCACATGATCCGTTGAGGGTACATAACTGAAAATGTATGTCCTTTACAAGTATTTACAAGTTAGTTACAGGACAATGGCAGAACATGTTTTTCTGGGCACAAGTTATTAAATCTGGTTCTTAATTGTGCTTCCATCTTGCCCTGGTAGTCCATTGAAAAGAAGATTTATCATTAGTGCCATGAGTCAAGAACATTTGGGCACATACAGTTTTGTTTGACCAAAGTCCATGGTAGCAGCCTATAACATACTGGATCTATATGACTGAAGAAAATCTTTTTTTAGGGTATATTGTTATGTCAGTATGAGCATTCAGGAAAATAGCATTAGAAAAAGCAGTTTTAATATTTGAGATAGATGTTTGTCTCATGTTTAAACTTAAAGATGAAGTTGTGGCTGCTTTATTTATGCACACTAAATTCCTTAGGTGTTAAACTCTCACATACTATGAACTCTGTGTGCTAGTGATATTATAGCTTTATGTGATATTTGGTATAATTTGTAGATTATTTGGGGGATATGGGAATGATAAAATTTTGCCTGAGTCATTTAATGGTAATTACACCTTAACTTTACACCTGTTCATCTTATGGTAGATTTTTATAGGCATACTTTATTTTACGGTAGTGGGGAAAACTGTGTCATGAAAGAAACAGATAAGTAAATAATTTTCATGTATATATTTTTTAGTTTTTTTTCCCCTAAGCATATCTCTCGCTCACTCTCTCACACAGAGACACAAAGATTATTGAGTGAATAGTAATTTCTGTATGAAATTGTGTTGGGGAGTGGTTTCTGAAATTCATTCACAGTTTTATATAGGATAAGATAATGACATTTAAAGATCATTTGAAGGCAACCAGGCTAAGAAAATAACCATCATGCATTTATATAGTTGATTAGCTAAAAATATGGTGAGACTCAATAAGAAAATTCACCTTTCTTGAAAGGACAACTTATATTATTATAAAATTATTGATTTAATGGTTCAATAAAATAATTGAATGTTTCCTCATTTGCACACCATGATACTGCATAAAATTTCTAGATACTTAATACATTCTAGAAAGAATAATTTTTATTGTGTAGATTATATTATCACCGATCTATGAAAACGTTTAACTTACAAACACATGGCAGAGATGTATTTTTGCATGAAAGTATTTATTACAGGAAATAGAGATAAACCATTC
This sequence comes from Nesogale talazaci, assembly GCA_004026705.1. Lineage (NCBI taxonomy): Eukaryota > Metazoa > Chordata > Mammalia > Afrosoricida > Tenrecidae > Nesogale > Nesogale talazaci. Next base: position 11,172 of record PVJH01023376.1, on the reverse strand, counting down.
TCCAGTGTCAAGACAAATAAACATTTATGAGGAAATATACAATATTGCTTTCCTTTTCTAACTGGTTGAGTTAATTATCAAGTTATATGAGACAGGTCACCTCTCTATTAGCTTCTTAGGAACACAATCTATTATATTTTAACAGAACATGTGATTTTTGACAGGGCAATTTGATACAAACTTGGTGCTTATTAATTTATTAGAACTGCACTTTTTAAACTGGAAGAATATACATAGATTTAGTAGCTTTAGGTCATCCTATGGAAATGAAGGAATATAATGAAAGTTAAAATATTAATAAGGATAACTAAATTTAGAAAATCCTTTCTTTTTATAGGTAAAGAACTATGTTATTTGGTATGATAAATAAAGTCAAAATGAGTGAGGTAGCTAGACATTTACATTCATTATTTATTTACCTATTTATACTTCAATATGTGTTTGTAATTGAGGAACCTAGAAATTTCCTTTCTCAGATTTTTAAAATAATTTTTCCTTTCTCAGATTTTGCATCAAAAATATAAATGGATAAGCAAGCATACAAGAAGTAAGTTATAATAAATATATTGTCTATGTAATCAATTTGCCTAGTTTTCTCTTTTTCCTCAATAAATTTTTGTCTCTCCAACTGAAGCATAGTGTTAGTAGTTCAGTGCTGCTGCTAACCAAGGGGTCAGTGGCTTAAACCCACCAGACACTCCACCGAAGAGCTATGTGGTAGTCTGCTTCCTAGAGATTTGCAGTCTGGAAAACCATATGGGTAGTTCTACTCTGTCCCACGTGATGGCTACAGGTTGACATCAACTGGATGGCAAGGGTATTTTAAAAGATAATGAAAGCCTTTTTTGCTATTGATTACTAGACATGTTTATTGAGAATGCACTGTACTTCAAGTAGTTTGTAGCAGTTATATTCTTAATTGCAATAGTGTGTCTTTGTAGATTAGCATTTGTTGGAGACAATTTTCACAATTATTGAAAGTGATGTCTTCTAATATATAGCAGGGTTTTAGCTAGAGCATGAGCTAAGAAAAAAATACATGAGATCCAGGGATTTGCCTAGCTGTCAGTTTGTCATACTGGAGTGAGTCCTGTGTGACTATGATGACACAAATGATGCCATTGGTATTTCAAACACCATGGGGTAATCCATAGTTTATAGGTTGTGGTGAAACTTCCAGAATATGGTAGAGTAGGAAGGAGAATGTGATGAACCACTTCTGAAAAATTAGCCATTGAAGAAATTCTGAAGAGAAAGTGAGAATTATGCGATATAATGTCAAAAATGCACCTGGTAGGTTAGGAAGCGCAAAACAGACCTCTAGGAGACTTGCCTCCACAATGTCAAGCTGACTTGAACACTGTGGAGGAGCAAGATTCAGGACCTTCATCGGTTGAGGTATCCTGATTCAAAGGGAAAAGGAACAGCTCCAAACATTCATTAATAATTGGAATGCGAATGTATAAAGCATGAAACTAGAAAACAGGAAGTCATCCAAAATTGAAATGCATGAATTTTGCAAATACATACTATCAGTAATGAACAGGGACTGTTCATATGACTTTTGCTAGATGGAATAAAAAGGAATCAAATTATGAAAAGTGATGATAGGGAAGTTCAATCTAATTATTCAGAATAAGGTCAGTGGCTAATGGTGGATAATATGAATTTCAAATTGAAGTTGAAGAAAATTAAAATAAGTCCTCCACAGCCAAAATATGGTTTTGAGTGTGTGTCACCAGAATTTAAAGGTCACCTCAAGATTACATATGACAAATCGAATACTAATGACAAAAAAGAAAGCAAGTACCACCATCAACAATAAAAATAGATGAGTGATGGGATGGCATCAAAGACATCATACAAGAGAAAAGAAAAGGTCACTAACAAGACAAGACAGATTATTATAGAGACATGAATAGTAAATATAGCCAAGTTAAAATGTAACAACCAATTATATGCCCCTTTGATATATTTAAAGTTTTTTCTAGTTTTCAAACAAAGTGAAGGGAAGATAGATGTACATTAAGGCTCTGGTGAATTCCCTATGAAAATAGAGCAGAAATTGGAACTGCCCTGCTATCCTACAGAGCACATTGGAATATGGATTATGGCAGACATAGTTAGGTTAAAATCTAACATCATATCATTTATCTCCCCTTTAACCTATTTTTAAATTGTTGTAGTTTTTAATATTTTCTATTTTCTTTTCAATTGTGGTTTTTCTCTATCTTATTTTGTTATTGTTAAGTCATAACTTTTATGACTCTTTATTTTCTGGTTTTATGTTGCTTTTCAGTATATAAAATCCCAGATGGGTGAATCTGTGGAAAAATTAATTGAATTAATGGTTCGGTGGGGGTAGGGCAAGAGGAGTTTGGTGCGGAAGTCAGGAATGGGTGGAGGCGATGGAAATGGACAGGTAATAACAAGGAGTACAAGAAACATTCAAAGTATGTGAGGTAAAGTCTTCCCACACTTGCTTTTTAAGGACCACTCTGATTATACTTCTTCCAAAATAGATTTATTTATTCTTCTGGCCATGTGTGATGCTTTTGATATTTTTTGCGATCACCATAGTTCAAATGCCTCAGTTATTCATCCTGGCTTTTTCAATATTCAATTTTTACCTTCAAGTGAGATGACTGAAAATACCCATGGCATGGGTCAGTCACACCTTAGTCTTCAAGGTGATCACATTGCTCTTCAACACTCTGATTTCTTGACTGCTGCCTCCTTGAGCATTTACTGTGGACTCAAGCAAGATAAAATCTTCAACGTCAGTCTTTTCTCCATGTACGAACATGTTTTCTTTGTATTGAGTTCCACTGAATTCCTACTGAAAGTTGATGTCCTTACTCTTCACAAGAGTTGTTTCCAACCTCCTATTTCAGCAAGCGAGATTGAGTCTTCTGCACATTGCTGTTTGTCAATCAACAGCAGGTCTCTTTATTATACTGTATTGAATTGTCATTTGCTGTAATCCTGGAACCTCTATCACCAGCATATCAAATACCAGCAGGCCACCCAGAATGAAAGTACTTCAGTGGCATTTTCATACTTAGGACAGACTATTCATTTCTTAGAAAATATCCCCTGAAAACCATGTGGATAGGACCAAAACAAAACCATTGAACATGTCATGGAGTAAAAATCCTGCATATACTTGTGCATAAGCCGAATGCTCCAGCCATTTTTATGCAGTTTTTGTGGTAAAGTTAGGTGATATGCAGATAGGCTTATACTCAAGTATATATGGTATGACATTTTTGTTCTTGGCATATCTTCTGTGGACGTATGTGATTTTAAAAACAGTGTTTTCTATCCTCTCAACTTCCTCCAAGTCAAAAGATTGCTCTAATATTCTTAAGTGACTCAAGATGTCTTTCTCTTGACACCACCATCCATCCCATTGTGAACAACTACAAGTCTCGAAGGAGCAAAAGCACGATTGAAAGGGAGTGCAGCATAAAGGTAAAATTTACCCATCAAGCACTTATAGGTCAACATTTACCACTCGAAAGTATGAGCAGGTGAATTGTGAAATTGCTTTTTAAATATCTCCTTTTTGTCAGCAAGTCAGCTTACGATTTTCTTACAACTTTCCCCTAATTAATCCCCATAATGATTCTGTATCCTTTGAGGAAATTATCAAGATTACACCTTTGGGATCTTCCAAACAATTGCCATAACTTAGACCACTCTTTCAGTGGAAGTGGTTTTTGTTTTTTAAAGAGGCAACCCAATGAGAGTAGTAAATCCTTGAGAGAAGTTGCCTGCAGCTATTCACTGATCAAAGAAGAACGCACTGAAACTCTTTTTTGTTTGTTATAAATAAACAATATATACATTAAAAAGTGACCTAGTAGCAGCAATTTTTTACTGCATTTATGTGATTTTTCTGTTTAGGGTAAGCTGAGGCTCTTTGCTCCTGTAGAGATTGACCATCTGGGAAGTTTTAACCCGAATTGTTATGAGTTAGAAGCAGTGAATCTGGTAGGAAAAGCAAAACAAAGAAGCAGACAGCTTATCTGGACCAAGAATATTTGTGTTCACCCTCCATCCAGCTTTTCCTAGTGGGGTAAAGATAGATCTTTGGCTGGAGGAATGCAGTTATTGTGTACAAGTTGTCTGTAAGTCTTCACTCTTCCTTTTTTGATACTTTTGTTGTCAAAAGCACACTGCTATCCCTTTGGCTCCTTTACATAACTCAAATCTTGATGAAAAGAAATCTAAGGGTGGTCAATATTGTGCACTTCTTTGGTCTTGAGGTTAATACCCCGTTTACCTTCCTCAATCTACCTTTCACAGCATCATCTGTTGGTTTTATATCAATTATGCAGAGTTTTAGTTATATGCACTTAGAGGGAGATGAAAAAGTACATTCATTGACAATACTATAGGCATACATTTTTGAACATTTTATGCCATATATATTGCTAAACAAGGAGGATTTGTTTTCTACTACAGAGTATATTATCTCCAAATGCCAGTATGTCCTTACTCTTTCTATTTATCATTAAGTGAGTTCCACCTCATATAGCGCTAGGCACAGCAGAATGAAAAACTGCTGGTCCTGCACCATCCTTACAACTGTTCTGATGGTTGAGGCCACTGTTGCAGCCTCTCTGTCAATCTATCTTTTGAAAAACCTGTCTTTTTTCCCCATTGATAGTCAGCACGATGTCCTTATTCAGGTACTAGTCTCTCCTGAAAACGTGTCCAAAGAACTGAATATCTTAAAGCCAGTCATTATAGTACTAATAGTTGAAGTCTGACTATCCATGCCTCTCAGGAATATATTGGATGTACTTCTTCCAAGACAGATTTGTTTGTTCATTTAGCAATTATACTTTCAATATCTTTGACAACATCATAAATCATAAATGTTAATACTTCAGTTTCATTATTCCATAGCCAACCTTCACATGCATATCTGGTGGTTGAAAATCCCATGACATGAGTCAGGCACATCTTAGTGCACAAAGTAACATTCTTGTTCTTCAGCCCTTTAAAGCAGCCTTGTACAGCAGATGTGCACATGCATTGTGTCATTTGATCTCCTGACTGTTGCTGCCATGAGCACAGACAGTTTATCCAAGTAAAAATAATACCCTTGACAACATCAATATTTAATTGTTTATCAGGAAGCTACCTATTCGTCCAGTTGTGAGGACTTTAGTATTTTTGATGTTGAGTCATAATCCATACAGAAGACCATGATCATTGACCTTTATCAACAAGTGCTTTCTGTCTGCCTCACCTTCAGCCAGCAAGGTTGTGCCATCACCATATTGCAGGTTGTTCATAAGCCTTCCTCTGAAGCTGATGCTGCATTCTTCTTGAAAAAATCCAAATTCTCTGATTTTTGTTCAGTATACAGATTAAATAATTATGATCAAAAGCTATAGCCCTGGCACATACCTTTCTTGCTTTTGCCCCATGCATGACATATGTAGGAAAAAAAATACATGTCTGTTTTATCTCGGGGAAGTCAGAATCAGAGCAGTCAACTAAAGCTAGAATTTCAGAAGTTGTTTCTTTTAAACAGTGATTCTTGAATTGAGTACTGATGTAAAAGAGATTTTTACCATGTTACAATTAGGAATGCAAAGTATTTTTTTAAAGCTGGGAAATGGGAGATAATTTATGAGGCCAAGTATATTAGGTGATGAGAATAAAAATAAAGACTGAATCTTTTAGTCTATGAATACTCTCATGCAAAATTCTAAAATTTCTGAAAGCAAAGTTGAATCATTGAAATGTTCTATAAGCTTAGGATAAGCTAGATTATAAACTAAATTATTTTTTATTTACACAGTGACTAAAGGATGTTATTAGAGGTAAGGAGAACAATTACTAATGGCTTATAGTACTATTTAGCTAGCTAATTTATCAGCTATTGATCGCTGGATAGTGTAGTCAGCAGATTTCATGCATGGTGGGGGTTGTTATCATTATCTGAGAATCAAATATATAGAAAGTATAATAGAGTTGAATTTACTCATGTTCTTTTTGAATGATTCCTTTCCTGATCCCTTACTCAAAGGAAATTCACTACAAGAAAGGAAACAGAAGAAAGAGGAGAGAACAGAGAAGGGGAGTTAAAAACCTGAGATATTTTGAAGGTCTCAATAATTTATAAAAGTTATAGATGGCCATATAATTTAATGGAAGCAAAATAGAATTCTTAGATGAGTGAATTAGACCTAGAAGAGCAATGAGGAAATAATATTGCTTTACTTCTACCTGTTATTAAGGACTATATGGCCCTATATATTGTAGAACTGTCCCTGCAAGTTTCAGAGTCTATAATCCTTTACTAGAGTAAAAAGCCACATCGCTTTCCTTGTAGATCAGTTGATGGCTCTGAACCCCTAACCTTGGTCGGTGTCAGCAGGCCAAGCTACCTATGAAGGCACAGTGGGTTAGAAAGTAGACTGCTAACTGAAAGGTTACAATTTGGAACTCCGAGGCATTCTGTGGGGCAAACATGCACTTTTCTTCTTCTGTAAAAAGTAACAGTCTCAGAAACCCAGAGGAGCAATTCTACCTGGTTCTGTAGAGTTACCATCCATCAGAATTGAGGACAGTGAATTTTACTTATAAGTATAGAGATTTTCTGTAAGGAATACCTGTTACAGTTTTGAACACAGCTTAGAAGTCTATAAAGTACCTTAAATTATGTCAATATCATTTAGCACGATGGTAATTATCCATATATTGGACTACTAGTCACAAGGTTGATAATTCAAGCCCATCATGAGTTCCAAGGTAGACAGTTGAGGCTATCTGGATATATATATATATATATATATATATATATATATATATATTCCCAGAAACTCTGGATAGGGTGAATATGAGCTAGAATTAATTAAAAATGAGTTCAGTTGGATTTTCAGAAATGTTCCTTTTGTGTTTATATGTGTGTTAGAATGTCAGTGAGAATTACTTTTTTTTAAAACACAATAAGAATTGAGCAGAAATGGTCATTTGGTTTTATAGAATTTGGCTGGAAAGAAAAAACGAGCATTTAAGTAATTGAAGGATAATATGTTTCAAATTCACTATAGGTGACACAACACAATGAACAAATGACAGAACAATATAATTGATATCACATTCAAGCAAAATTCTACTGCAGACCATCCGCATAGCTGCAGCAGTACATGGAAAAGGAGATGCCAGCATTTTAGGCTGAGTTCCAAAGGGAAATGAGAGCAAGGGAAATCATTGCTATTGTCTCTTCACTAAAGCAGAGAATACCAGAAAGATTTTTACTTGCAATGACTTTTGACTCTGGATGGCCTGGACAAAAATGGGAATTCCAAAATGTGTCATTGTGTTCATGTATAACCTGTACATGGATCAAGGGGCAGATATACAAATAGCCCAAGAGAATACAACATGATTTTAAATCCATAAAGTTTATGTCAGATTTGTATCCTCTCACAGCACTTATTCAATTTTTTTATGAACAAATAATCAAGGAAGCTGTTTATATGAGGAATCATTGGGAGAGAAAGAAGGCCTATTAACATCCTTCCATGCACAGATGCCACAAGTTCGCTTGCCGAAAGTCAGGAGGATTTAAAACAATTGATGACGATCATTAGTTTCAATCTTCAGCCAGGATTAAAACTCCAGGTAAAGAAAGCCCAAACCTTCACAACCGGACCCTTGGATAACATCATTATAAAGAGAGAAATCATTGAATACTTCAGGGATTTCACCTTACTTGACTCCACAATAATTACTCATGGAGGCAGAGTCAAGAAATCAGATGTCTACTGTATTGGGTAATCTGCTGTGCAGAAATCTTTAGAGGGTTGAAGAATAAGGAATTAACTTTGAAGCTAAATTTCTCGCTGGTCCCTTTTCTCTGTATAGAGATGATTTTTGACACTTTGGCCCATCCAAGGAGTGAAGTTCTGCCTAATAATTCATCAGTCCATCACTAGTTGACACCCTTATAGATATCTCCAGCATTGTGGAACAAGTGTCCTGGAAATTACTGGGAATGCATAAGAAAAATTTATATAGCAGTTATCAAAGCCATATATATTTTATTAGTACACTTATCTCATTGGTTATTTTTTTTTTTAACCAAAAATAGTACTGAAGTTCTTACTTCATCGGTAAATCTAGTTCCTGGCCAAAGTCATGCTATTTTCAATCCCTCCACACGTATGTGAAAACTGTAAATGAAATATGGACTATTGGAGAAGAATACTGTGAAAGAAACGCTGGAAGTACCATAGACAGCCAAGAGAATATATCTGTCTTGGGATAAGTACAACCATAATGCTCTTTGTGAATGAGAGTGGTGAGGGAAGGTCTCATGTAGTTTACACACGGTATCAGGAGAGATCAGTCGGTGGACAAGGACCTCAGAAAAGAAGAAGAACTTCGATGGGATAGAGTGACACGGCAGCTACAGCACTAGGGTCAAATCACTGTGAGGCAGGCAGAGCATCGAGGGTGTTCATTATGCTGTACACAGAGTGGCTGGGATCCGCACCAAACCACCTGGCAGCTCTCAGCTCACACCCACATCCCCTGCCCCCACCGACCGCTTTGAAAAAGTGCAAGTGCTCTTCACGTCACTCAGTTTTCATCTATTAACAAAAGGTTAATGGCCTTTGTTGCCATGGTAGGGATTAAGCCACTATTTCTCAGAGATCTTTGCCTGAGGTTGAACCATAATTGTCTAAACAGTAATTGTCTAAATTGTTGTGCATTGCTTGACACCTTCTCCCTGGGTCCTGTTCTCTGTATAGAGAACATTTTGGCACTTTGGCCCATCCCATGAGTGAGATTTTCCTAATAATTCATCAGTCCATACCTAGTTGACATACTTATATATCTCTCTTTCACTGTGGAGCAAGCCTCCTGGAAATTACTGTCAATGCATAAGAGAAGTGTCTATAGCAGGCATCAAGGCATGTTTTTTTTTTACTGGCATACTTGCCTCCTTGGTTTTTTTCTAACGAAGTAGGATCCTGGAGCTCTTATTATATGGGTGAATCTAGTAAGCAGTTTCTCATTCTGCATACACTACTTTAACTCATGCTACAAGATTAATTTCTTGATTCTTGATTACTCAAAGGGAAAAGTGGTAAATGAGACACTATTTTAAGAAGGAAATCATATTTGGGAGGTTGAAATTTGGCTGTAATTCCATATATTTCCCCTTCTTTTTTATGTCAATAACCCATATTTGTATTTAGGATGGAAACCACAGCCTTTCTGTACAAATAGCAGCATGCATGGGTGATTACTATCCATGTTGCCTTTAATTTGGCCATTGATTTTCCCAGAGACAATATAATATATTCTGACTAGAATTATCCATCCACTTGGCATCTTCTGGCAATGGGCCCCCCCCTCCTTAGTAGAGGTGAAGCCTTTGCTGGAACGGGGGAAGAGGTGGTGTGTGTGGATGTCATCTTGGCAAGTAGCACTCCCCAGGTTGTACTAGAACACATGGACTAGAGAGATGCTAAAGAAAACATTAGCCAGGCAGAACACAACATGTTGTATACCCTGGTCTACAGTCAGCATCTTGAACAGGAATATTATGTTTGGGATGGATTTCTTGATCTTCACCAGCAATTGGAAATTTCTCACAAAGAATCTATCTCTAGAATATCAATTGCCAAGATGAAGAGGAGCATAAAGTTTCTGAAAATAAAGTTGTTCTTACCTGTATTAATCAAAGTTAGTTTGCTCTTGATCGATATAGTGTGAATTTTGCATGGGACCTTCAAGCCCATTCTCAGGATTTTCACTTGAGTTAACCGCAGTCAACACCTGTCATTTCTAGGAACTGGCAGGGTCCACCTGGAAACAAGGAGTATATCCTCAGGGTAGTGTGTATGGGAAGTATTGATGCTTTTACTTCAGGTTCTCTCGTAAATTGTTACTATTTTATTGGTCCCTCTGGCAACCACAGAACTCTGTTTACTAACAAGAGTCACAAGGGGCTTTCAGATGGTTAACCTAGAGCTTAATTCCCTGTCCCTCCCAGTGCCATGCCCTGTGTTTGATTTTTTCTCTCCCCTTGCTTACATAAACTCTTTTCTTTAGCTCTCTCAGATCATTAGATTGGCTTTATGTTAACTGCTTCTAGTTGCAAACTCCAAGTGCTGTCAGAGAGTAGGGACACCGATAAGAACTTTGTTTTGATTTCTCCAGGCTAGAAGTTATACTCTGGCCTGTTGTCAGGGAGAGCTAAGCCTTTGTTTCTATTTATGTACTGACTTTGGCTGTAGGTACATGACACTACAGAACATGGCACTGCTCTGTGTGCAAGGGAGGATGGAAAGGCAAGGGAAGAGAATGGGCAGCTCGTGTCCTCCTAAGCCATCTACAAGGGAACACTCCTGGTCCAGTTGTGTCTGTCTGGCATGGATTGTCCTTTCCCCACTACTTGTGTTACTACCTTCACAGAATGAACAAGGGGGAAGGTCTGTAGCAAAGCACGTCCTGTCCTGAGCTCCAGCTTCACCAGGGAGGAGTAGCAGCAGTAGATGTGGCTGCCACTCTTGACACGCACTCTCTCCAAAGCACTTCCTCTTGCTCCTCCCTTTTGGCAACTCTGCTGATCATCATTTTGTGGAGTTGGAGATTCAAGACGCCAATAATAGCCATATATATATATATATATATATATATATATATATATATGAAAAGGGTCACCAGTCCCTTTCTAAGTTTGTTGTTCCTGGTTTACTGCCCTTATATGCACTGAGGCAACTAATTGGCTATCCAAACTGCCCATGCAGTAGTCACTGTTCTGGTTGTCACCCAGTTCTTTAACCTCTGTGGAAGTATGCACTTTCCCACAATAATGACATGACCCTTGGCTTGTTTGAGACACCACCATAAAATCTATATGGGCAGACATCTCCAAATCCAGGTCTCGGAGCTGTGCATTTTCCTGGCATGTGGATCCGACCACCCCATGGGAAGTAAACGGAACCCCTCGGTGCTGGTGTCCCTAGGGAGAATACCATCCCTTGTCAGGAATATCTTCAGTCATCTAGTTGATTTGCCAATTTTATGGGCATAAAGTAGCAACTTGAAATTTTCCTGAAGGTGTTAAGAGACCAAACATGGAGGTTAGAAATGCCACTATGGTATCAGAGGAGTGTTACTTAAGGGGCT
>PVJH01023375.1:0-34918 GCA_004026705.1 Nesogale talazaci | reverse complement strand
TTACTGTCTCTATCATCAACATTGCTGGATTTCATTTACAGAAACTGTTTTCTATGGATGACACAAGCAGGAAGCAAATGAAAAAAACAATAATGACTAAACAAAACAGACAAAAGTCTCAATTAAAAAGAAAGCAGAATATATTAAAAACTGAAGCACTTTAAAAAGGAACTCAAATGATAAGGTATTAAATTTTAGCATAACTACATATGCCATAACCAATTTTACAATGCTCTCTGTATGAGAGTAAGGCTGCTCATATGCCTACACTATGGTCAGAAGGACTTCCTCTGAGGGCTAATTCATGTGTGAATCCTGCAAATGGATTGTGGGTTTCCACTGTCATTCATAGCCTTCAGGAAATTGAGAGTCTATAATTTAAGCCATGATACCATTATCACATTTGGATTTGGAATTTTTTTTAAATTTTCAACCCATGGATCAAGCAGCTGGTGTTAGCTGATGCTTCACTTAGATGACTGCCTGCTTTAAGACAAACTATTAAGACCCCCAAACTCTACAGTTTCTTTGTATAAATTAGCTCTTATCACAATCCATACTTTTCATGTGTCAAGCATATTTGTACATATGTTTCCATTATCATTTTCAAAGTATTTTCTACTTGAGCCATTGATATCAGCTCCTCATTGTTCTCTCTCTCGCACACACACCCTCCCTCATGAACCCTTGATAAATTATAGACTATTATTTTCATATCTTACATTGTCCTCTGTCTTCCCTCACTGACTTTTCTGTTGTTTACTTTTTGATAGCCGGGCACCATCTGGTTTCCTCACAACACTTTGGTATGATACCCAAATCTTCAGTGATCTCTTTGTGAGGATAAACATTGAGCAGGATCATGCCACAAAAAGTTGGCCAACATTTGTATAATTACCTGTTCTCAACAGTGTTTTATATTATATATTTTTGGATCATTAATGACACTACTAATAGAATTACCTTATGCCTCACTGTGACTTATAATGTTCTCTACTATAGAATGTTACAATGTCTCTAAAGTGAATCAAAGCCATACATAAATCATAGATACATGAATGAATTTGGGGATTATACTTAATTCTAGCCTCAAACGAAGAACAATTAGCTCTTATAATGTGCCTCTTCTCAAAACTGTACCACTTTAAGGGAGTAGAAAACCTTTCTCCTAAAGAGCAGTTGGTGCTTTCAAACTAGTACCCCAATTTGCAGCCACTAAGCCACCAGGATGCCTTTTTCTGTACAGACAGTCTTCAGTAATTAAAAATCTAATAGTTATTCAAACTCTAAGACTTTTAGCCTCTCTACGTGGGAATTCAAACTAAAATTGAATTGGAGTAATAATTGAATCTTAGGCTTTTTCTGATCTCAGAAGCTATTATTTTCTCATGTCTAACATCTTAAATTAGTGATGACTGTTTTTAGACTCACTATCAATAAAGTAATAAAACATGGATGTGCTCTGCCTAGGTGTTGGGATAATATATTATTTTATATTGACTTACATTTTACATACACAGTTTATTCCTTATTATTTATTAGTCTGAAACCATTGTATACACACATCAAAACATCCTTGTGTCATTCTTGGATTTGTTGGTGGATTTTGTGAACATTCATAGACAAATCATTGTGTGACAGATATTTTTTTGTTGTTGTGAAAAATCAAAGAATATTAATGCTGGGTCATAGGATTGCAGCATGTGTAACCCAGCAAGATATTATTCTGCCATATAGTCAGGTCATTTTACACTTTCAGAATTAGTGTTCCAGGAGTTTTTTTTTTATTCCAATGTTACATCTGACCCTTTAATCTTTTTTAATTTTTAAATCATTTTATTGGGGGCTCATACATCATTTTCACAATATATAAATAAGCATACTGTGTCAAGCACCCTCACAAGTCCACTTCTATTATTGTTCTCCAATCGTCCGCCTTTTCCCTTAAGCCCCTAGTATCGGTTTTTCCATTCCTTCCCCTCCTCCCTTGGTTCCAGGAGTGTTTTATGTTATGCTTTCAGTGACCTGAAGAATTCTTTTAAATATTTTCTCTAAGTTTAGGATTAATCTTCATAAATTCCCCATCTGAAATAAAAAGTGTTGCGAGTCTTTTCCAATCCTTTCCGGATTAGCCCCATAATAAAATAACAAGGAAGAACTAGTATGTAATGAATTATATACAAAAACTGATGCAATACCATTTTGTTATAATTCCCAAACTGTAAATAAACTTGTGTCCATATGTAAGTATTTGTGTTATTTATACACTGTCTTTATATTGAAGATAAGTGTTTCATATGTTCATATCATTGTGAATAACATTAACATGTTGAATAGTTTCATAAATTTCACTGTTAAAAATTGTTTGCATTCCATATTGAGACAGTTATTAGATTAATCAATGTAAATGATAAACGGGCAATCAAAAATGATTATCAGACATATCATTCAAGACTCACACCTGGGAGAGGGTATTTATCCTTGATATTCATATTGTTTTTCACAAAGGACCCAAAGGACTTTTCCTTCTAATCAGAGACCTCTGGGACATCCAACTGAGAAGAACCAATCAGGTGAAAACACTCAAGATTGGAGGCTATTCAAAGGATGTAGAAACTCACAGAGCTACTATCCAATTGTGGAGAAACTCTTGGTTCTACAGACTCAGCCATGCACAACAGCCTCGCCTTTGTTGGAACTCAGGTGTGTTTGAACAATTTTCCAGAGCTAATTTCCTAAGCTGCAAAGCTTTTCTTAAAAAAAAATACAAGTGTTAAGATGCAAGTAATGAGAATCTCAAAGTTTTTTCTTAACTCTAACTAGAATACAGATCCATTTGTATAGGGACTAAGAAGGGAAATAGAGTTTTTAAAGTTATGAAATCAATTTTAAACTCTCTCGTGCTTCTCTGGAGATAAAGCAGGCAAAGGTGGATTCAAATGGAACTATTACTAGCTTTTTTTTCTTTTAATAAAGAGAAAATCTCACTGAAATAGATTGACACAGAGGTTACACAATGACACTGCCAAAGCCACCATTGTGAGAATAGTCCAGGATGGAGCCATGTCTGCTTCTTTTGTGCCCAGTATCCCTATGAATCTAAGCAGGCTTCAGCAGTAGTGGTGCCCACTCAGAGCAGCTTTCAGTGGGGTTTTCTTCGTGGGGAAGGAGAACTTAAATCAAGAGCACATATGACTCTTGGAAAGTATGGAGGAAGAATTCCCCAAAAGAACATCCCAATCCTCCCATACACCTCCAATATTGTGTACCCTGGAGTGGCCTTCAACGCATAGCAACTCAAACAGAACTTCCTCACAAGTTTCCTTCACCATAATCATTACAAAGTAGCTTGCCAGATCTTTCCTCATAGGTCCTGCAGAAATGTTCCATGGATTCAAACTACATTTCTTTTCAATTAGCAGATAAACACAGACATAATGCAAAAGATAAACTTTCAGAGATTGTACACATTGGTTTTATTCTGTTCCTTAATGTACATTAAGAGTAAGCTTTCTCTCTTCTGATTGATTATCTCACCGTGACTTTTAAAAAGATATTTATGTAACTGTTCTTCAGGGTTAGGTTCAGTGAATGAGGGAAACAAATATAGATTGAGCACAGGGTCTTGTCATCAAACAACTGTGGATTTAAATGTGGCTCTTAACTATCAATTTTTAATTACTGTGGCTTACTACAATTTGCTAAGTGTTCCTGAGCTCCTATCTCCTCATCTATGATATAAGAAGTATAGCATATATCCATAATGTCAATGTCCACTTAAATACATAAATCAAATTAAATTTAGATTGAGGTTAAATATACCTCCAGAACTGGAGATAATTTTGTCTGTTTTGTTTACAATGTGTTACTATAAACTGGAATGGCATGTTTTTCATATGCTACATGTCATTAATGGAATGGAAGTTCTTCATATGCTACATGCCATTAATGTAAAACCATTAATACATATTCATATATGATAAATAAAAAGTGAACTGATCTTATGACACCTAACAACACAAAGAAGTAAACACTAGTGTAGGTAACTTGCATCATTTACTTAATAGATGGAAAGTAACATCCAGGAATTATTTGTCATTTTTATCTCTATGTGATATGCAGTGTTATTACTCCCCCCATTAAAAGATAGTATGCCAAACAGGGTTTAACCTAATCTGACCCCACAATGAAAGTTTTGTTGTTGTTATATTTTCAGAGCAAAAAGACTTGGCCATCAAAGTATTCTTCTTTTGAGTAAAATAAAGGAAATTTACAAATAGCTCACCCAGTAGCAGCACACATTTACATCCTTGAGGGCCATCTGGCAAGGATTGTGTAGAAAGACATATTTTGTATACTCTGGGGGAGGAAATAACTTATTCTGACCTGGTTTGTTTCTGATTTAATGATTGTGGGTTCATTGTTCACCTACATGATATTGATCTTGGATGATCCTTCGAATTTTCTCTAGTGGGTGATGAATTTTAGTTTATAATCCAGTTCAGAAAAACCAAAGAAATTCCTCTTCTCCACTGTATTGTTAAAATCTAGTCTCTTTCTTCCAGTATGATGGTATAGGCTCCTTCTGGCTGCCTTGGAAGAAGTACAAGCATTACACGTGAGATCTCATAGAGATCGATTTTCTGTGCAAAAGTCACAAGACTTGGTTCCCCAGAGTTGGAAGAAATCATGAGGAATTTAGCAGGATGATATTCCCTGTATTTCATGTCAGAATGAAGAGACTTCATTTGTTTTATGTCTAAAACATCAGAACATATTTCAGCCTTGTAGAAGCCCTAGTAGCAATTGTCTTCTAAAATTCACTTCCTGTTCTCTCCATATAAGTACAATCTTTAAAATATCATACTATAATTCTCCTGGAAATGTATGTTATGGGACGTGGGTTAGAGCATTGTTGAACAACTCGATTTGAACTTACATATACTTTTCAAGGTAAGTTAGATTTAATCAGATATTTTACATGAAGATAGAAGATGATAATAATACCAATATAAATAGCACCCATGGCAATTATTTCTAATTTTATAAAGGCACTGTACAATATACTCAGTTCCAGCATTTTATATAGGTTATTTTACTGTATAATTTAAAGAATGTGCTGAGGTCATCACAATTTTGATACTTTCAATGAAGAAAACTGAACTATAAGCGGTTAAGCAGCATGTCAATATCACGAACTGGGGTAAAGAGGTGGAATGTGAAGTTAGATAATCCGATGCCAATGACTTGGCTACCTTTTTGAAGTTCCAAGTTCTAATTAAAACCACTTCTTTACACTTGGTCTCCAAAGTTTATACTAATCTTTGTATTATTATTTTGCTATAGAAAGTCACCACTTCTAAAGGATGTAATATCATCTCCTCCTGTCAGCTATTATGTCTGGGTCCAACAGCTCCAGCCTGAACCCAAGGTTCTTCATCCTGAATGGTGTCCCTGGGCTGGAAGCTTCACACATCTGGATCTCGCTGCCATTCTGCTTCATGTACATCATCGCTGTCGTGGGGAATTGTGGCCTCATTTATCTCATCAACCATGAGGAGGCGCTGCACCGTCCCATGTACTATTTCCTGGCCCTGCTCTCCTTCACAGATGTCACCTTGTGCACCTCCACTGTACCCAATATGCTCTGCATATTCTGGTTTAGCCTCAAAGAGATTGACTTCAATGCCTGCCTGGTACAGATGTTTTTTGTACATATGCTGACTGGGATGGAGTCTGGAGTGCTGATGCTCATGGCACTGGACCGCTATGTGGCCATCTGCTACCCTCTACGATATTCCACCATCCTCACCAACACTGTCATCGCCAAGGCTGGCCTTACCACCTTCCTGAGGAGTGTGATGCTCATCATGCCATTCACCTTCCTCACCAAGCGCCTGCCTTACTGCCGGGGGAACGTTATTCCTCACACCTATTGTGACCACATGTCTGTGGCCAAGATGTCCTGTGGCAATTTCAAGGTCAATGCTATTTATGGTTTGATGGTTGCTCTCCTGATTGGTGTGTTTGACATCTGTTGTATTTCGGTCTCATATACGATGATCTTGCGGGCTGTAGTGAGTTTGTCATCAGCCGATGCTCGTCATAAAGCCTTCAGCACCTGCACGTCTCATATCTGTGCCATCGTGATCACCTATGTTCCAGCCTTTTTCACTTTTTTCACTCACCGTTTTGGTGGACATATTATCCCTCACCACATTCACATTATTGTGGCCAACCTTTATCTGCTACTGCCCCCTACCATGAATCCTATTGTTTATGGAGTAAAGACCAAGCAGATTCGGGAAGGGGTGATCAAGTTTTTATTTGGGGATAAGATTGTCTTGACCTAAGATGAATGAATCACGCAGTCAGTTTACTGCTTATGGGGAAAAAAAGAATTGAGAAGAGATCTGTAAAAGATGTGAATGAAGGGCTGAGCCCCGGTGGCATAGTGGTTGTGCACGGGACTGCGGCCCTTTGGGATGGAGGTTCAATTCCAGCAGTGGGGCTGGGCCTCCTACTCCCACCGCCGGAGAGCAGTGATGCCCACCCCCCCCAAAAAAAAAGATGTGAATGAAATGGTATGAAAATTGTGCTATTCTGATAAAAATTTTTGAAGTCTTGACAAGTATGATGTTGAATATCTGAATGTTTTCTTGTCAGCTGAAATGTTCTTGTCAATAACAATCTGCTGAAAATAAGAATACAGAATAAAGAAGTAAACCTATCCACTTCTGGTATAGCTTGCATTTTACCTAAGGACTTCCAGAGTTACATGTCTGGTGAGAAAAAACAGGTATGACAATGAAAATGTAGACCTCCTGTCAATATATGTGTCCACTTTGTAAGAAGAAGCAGTGGTGACAGAGAAGCACATGGTTTCTGTGAAGAAAAGATTCTATTTAGAGTAAGTAATTCTTGCTCTGGGAATATATGAGTCCAGTATTGAAACACCTTTCAGTATGTTTTTTTTTCTATTTTAGGTTGCTAGAAGAATTGAAAAAACAATACCAACAAACTTCATACCCAAGTATCCTTATTAGAAGTATCTTATATTTATATGGAATGTTTTCCACAATAAATGGGCAGTATTGATATGTAATAATTAACTGAAATCTATACTTTATATTCCCTCAATATGTTTATCCAGATTTAGATGTTTTGTGATTTCTCTCAGTTTGTTGTGTTGGATATATGCCTTCTAAAATACACTATATTTCATGAAAGTCATGCCTGAGAGTTATATTTTTACCTAAAATCAGCTCTCTTTAAAATGGACTTCAAACACTTAATCCTTCTATTATCAGGCAAGCTACCCAGAGCATTTATTAAATTACTAATGTATTAAATAATCAATTCACTCACCCCTTGATTCACCCATTCCTTCTTTCTTTTATAGACATGTAGTTAATCTTATAATTGGCTTCATTAGAGTTCTTCTTTGGAAAGATGCTGAAAATCAACTAACATCAAGAAAAGTGTTGCATAGTAATATGTGTCTAATAGTCAGCTATATTACAAATTGACACCATATTATACTTAAATGTCAAATCCATGATGAATATCTCAACTTTCAGTTTTAACACTCAGCCATGCTCTGTTGCTTCAATACTGTCACAATAGAAACTTTCTTTACTAGCTTGCATGATATACAAAGACATTTCTAAATATATGGATTTTTCTGGACCTTCTTCATTTGTGTAAGTGCCTTGGTTCTTCCTCACTGCCAAGCTTAAACCAGAGAATTTTGTTTTGCCAGCCTCTGCACTCCATACCCATTAGCAGTGCAAAGAAGTGCCCATTGCTGCTCTCATTTTGGACAGTTTACCCTGATAAGCCTCTTTAACGATCATTTGCTGACCTCCATATTTATGGAAGTACTCTCTCCTTGTCCGTATGTACGATTATTTTTTTTGAAAATCAAACGAGAGCAATCAGAATGTTGCAAGTCCTGTTCACGCGGAGACATTAATCATGGTTCATGAAAGCTCCAATCATCATTTTATCTCTGTTCTCCAAAAGGAGGAACAGGTAAGGATTAACCTTACTGACAGTGTGTACTATTCTTTTATATTCAGTAAAATTGGCAAACCTTTCTCTTATCATGATATTGGACTTATTGGAGAGACTGCACATTCAATGTGGATGGTTTCATAGCTATTTCTTATTTTTCTTGCTGTTTTATTTATTTTTATTTGTTATTTGGTGATTCCAAATGTTCAAGAATATTTAAAACAGACATCTCGGGCAAAATTCCAATGTTTAGAATTTTAACAGTAATAAATGGTTAATTTAAATGGCATCCAATAATGTAAAGAATCACACAAAATATTATTACTTCCATCCTTTCTACTTTTCAGAAGCTATTCCATTAATAATTAATTTGCCTTTTCCAAACATACTTAATATCTCTGTTCTTGCTAAAGGTTCCAAGTGGCATAGTTTGTCTTCAATTACTAGCTGAAAGGTTGGTACGGCAAACTAAACAAAGAGGTACTGCAGATGAAAAGTCATATTAAGCTGCTGATGGTAAAAATGCAGCCAATAAATTTCAAGAATCAAGTCTATCATGCAAAACATGGAACCATCCTGATTCAAAATCGACAGTAACTGATAGCAACAATAACCACTCTGTGACTAGCTCCTGCCTACCTGTGCTAATAAAATCACTCCCTCCAAGGGTGTGTCCTGGACTGCTTATCTTCTTTTTTTTTAATCATTTTATTGGGAGCTCGTACATCGCTTTTCATCATACATAGTTCGATACATAGTTACACACACTGTGCCAAGCACCCATAGCTTCTTGAAGAAATATAATGATTATCTCATTCCTGTGCTAATTTCCCCTTGATCAGCACCATTCTTTTCAGTACATAGTCACTCAATAGTTTTTACTATAATTCAAATGACCAAATTAAACAGTAGCAAAATCACACTTCCACTTCTCCCTCCAGATTGATGTATAACTCTACTTCTTTTTGAAAAAGAAATTCACTAGAACATTGTGGGTACTCAAACTTTACACTGACTCCTAAGTCCACTCTACTCAGGTTTGCATCCCACATTTCTCCAGAAGAACTTGGTAAGTGATTGGGAGCTCAAAACTATTGAAGGCGGTCAAGCTTGATTTCTGATCCAACGGCAGCATTTGACCATGTTAATTGCTTTTGCCTTGCTAGCTACTGGTATATATTTTCACTTAAATGCTGGAGTTCTTTTAATCGTCCCTCCTTATTGGTCACTACTACCCATCACATTCTGCATTTTCCTGCTCCATTTTATAATTGCTGAGTACCTTGACCTGTGTCAAAGTGTTTCTCTATTGCACCTATACTTACTCCTTTTGAAATCTCATCTAATTTGATAACCATAAATATTCTCTTTATCTCTTCATATCTCCGGCACGCAGACATCCTCACAATTCACTATTTGCATAGACACACGTCACATCTTTTTAAAAATCATATTATTGGGGGCTCATAAAACTCTCATCACAATCCATACATATATCCATGTGTCAGACACATTTGTCCATTTATTGATATCATCATTCCCCAAACATTTGCTTTCTACTTGAGCCCTTGGTATTGACTCCTCATTCGCTAACAAGCCCCCAAACCCTTGATAATTTATAAATTATTATTATTTTGTCATATCTTACACTGTCTGATCTCTCCCTTTACCCACTATTCTGTTGTCTGTACTCCAGGGAGGAAGTTATATGTAGATCCTTGTAATTGGTCCCCCTTTCTACCCTACCTTCTTTCCAGGTGTCACCATTATTTGTTTTTTAATTCTTTTGTTGGGGGCTCATACAACTCTTATCACACTCTACACATAAGTCCATTGTGTGGCAAGCACATCTGCACATCGACTGCCCTCATCATTCTCATAACATTTACTTTTCTATCTAAGTCCTTGGTATCGGATCCTCCTTCCCCGCAACACCCCCCATGAACCCTTGATAATTTAAAAATTATTATTAATTTGTAATATCTTAAGTGTAATATGTGTATCATGTCCAAAGTCTCCCTTCACCCACTTCCCCGATGACCATACCCCAGGGAGGAGGTTATATGTAGATCTTTATAAGTGGTTCCCCTTTTCTACACCACCTTCTCTCCACCCTCCCAGTATTGTCACCCTCCTCATTTGTCCTGAAGGGATCATCTGTTCTGGATGCCCTATGTTTTTGGCTCTTATCTGTGCCAGTGTGCATCCTCTGGTCAAGCCAGATTTGTTAGGTAGAGCTGGGATCATGACAGTGGGAAGGAGGAAGCATTGAAGAGCTAGAGAAAAATTGCATGCTTTATCATTGCTACACTACACCCTAACTAGATTATCTCCTCTCTGCGACTCCTCTGTAAGAAGTCCTTTACCTACAGATGGACTTTGGGTCCCCCACCTGTACTCCCCCTCATTGACACTAATAAAATTTTTAGTTCCTTGATGACTGATACCTCTGGCATCTCATGATCACACAGACTGGGTGTGCTTCTTCCACATGGACTTTGTTGCATCTGAGATAGATGACTTCAAGCCTTCAAGGCCCCAGATGCTACATTGTTTGATAGCTGGGCACCATCAGTTTTCTTCACCACATTTTCTCATGTATACATTTGTCTTCAGCAATCGGGTCAGGAAGGTGAGCGTCATGGAATACCAATTTAATAGAACAAAGTGTTCTTGCATTGAGGAAGTACGGAGTTGAGGTCCAATGTTCATCTGCTGCCTTAATACTGAGTCTATAAATATGTGTATGTGAATCTATATCCTCTTCATCATATATAAATATATTTACCTATGGCCATCCCTGTATTTAGACCTCTATACATGCCCCCTGCCACCTATTTCCTCCCTCTCTTTCCTTGTACTTCCCTCCAGTCCCACTATCGTGGTCAGCCTTCATTTGGATTTTAGTAGTTTGTCTCAGTTATCCTATCCTTGATCAATTCCCACTCCTTCCCTGCCACTGATTTTGTGTCATTTATTGCTCCCTTGTACCTGGGTTTGTCAATACCTTCTCCTTTCCGCCACCTCCCTCTCTCCCACAACACCCCAGAACCATCATTCCTGTCATTTTCTCTTCCAGATCGATCATCCAACCCATCCTATCCAGACAGATCTATAGATATGGCACCATACACAAAAAACAAGACAAAGCAAAGTGAAGC
The DNA here is from genome assembly GCA_004026705.1 of Nesogale talazaci. Taxonomy (NCBI): domain Eukaryota; kingdom Metazoa; phylum Chordata; class Mammalia; order Afrosoricida; family Tenrecidae; genus Nesogale; species Nesogale talazaci. The sequence goes on along the minus strand of PVJH01023375.1, from coordinate 23,741 downwards.
GACTAGGGAAACGAAATGACTACAACAAGAAAAAAACATGGCCAGAAAAATATAGCCAGATAAATAAAAATAATATTAAAAAAGCAAAACCTGCCAATAATTCAAGGTCCATTTGTTGATCTCTAGGAGTAAGTTCTGGTTGAGTTCAACAGGGTTCCACGCCCTGGCCCCTGAATCTATCCTTGGCTCTCCCTCAAGATCGACATGTTCTGCTCCCCGCATTGCTCTGTTGCATACTTGTAGTGATTTCCTCTGTGTGGTAGGGACAGACGTCTGCACTCCCAACACTCTATCTCCAGTATATGTCCCCCACAGGGCCTTGGTCAGCAAAGGATGTTGTTTTTCATTGTGGAGCTGACTATCTGGTCCTCTATGTGTGTTATCTGTTCTGAGTGGGGATATCGCCCTTAAGGTTTGGTAGACAAGGATGAGCTCCACTATCTCTTCCTCCCTCTTCATTTGCTTGTGTGTACTCAGGTCAGACATATCCTTTCCCCCCGAAGTTCAGTGTTGTCCTCTAAAGTAAATTTTTTTGGGGGGAAGGGCAGCAGACAACCTGGTTGGGATTGGGGCCGGGTTCTCAGATCCCTCCCCTAGCTTGCCGCTCCATGTTGTCACGCTGCATTCACATCCTAGAACACCATGTTTAAATCTGGTTCCTCTTTCCTGTGGAGATATAAACACTACCCTCCCCTTGGGAGGATTAGTGCCCTGTTTCCCCACTATACATTACCATCTCCCCCACCTCCCTTTATAATTGGCTAACATAGGTAGCCCTGGGCTTGGTCTGGCCCCTGCCATATTACTTGGACTTCACCTCATTAATTTTATATACAGTAGCCTTTTCTCTATGCCTCCTCTGCCTTTTTTTTCTTAAGGCATACCTTTACAAATTCATGTTGTCCTTTTATACTTGGCTTACTTCACTTAGCATGATTTTCTCCAGTTCTTCCCATGCAGCGATATGCTTCACTTGTTCATCACTACTTTTCAGTGATGTGTAGTATTCCACTGTATGTATTCCATAGCCATTTAATCCATCTCCATCCAATTAATGGAGATTTGGGTTGTTTCCAAATCCTGACAATTATAAATTGTGCTACAATGAGCATTGCAACACAGATATCTGGTAGTGATTTATTTCTTGTCATTTCTGGGTAAAGGGGGTTGATAGGTCGTATGGTAGCTCAATTTCCATCTGTTTTAGAAATAGTCAAATCAATTTCCATCGAGGTTGTAAATACCTACAGGACCACCAGCAGTGGATGAGAGTTCCTATCTCACCACAACCCCGCCAACATGTGTTGCTCTCTGATTTTTTGAATTGGGCTATCTTTGCAGGTGTTAGGTGGTATTTCATAGTTGTTTTAGTTTGCATTTCTCTTATGTCTAATGATCAAGAACATTTTCTCATGTGTTTATTGGCCATTCTGATTTCTTCCCCTGTGAAATTTCTGTTCAGGTCTTTTGCCTACCTCCTCAGTGGGCAGTTAGTTTTTCTTTTATTGTAAGCTTGCAAAGCATTATAAATTTAGTAATAAGACCTTTGTCTGATTTGTCATTGCTAAAGATGTTTTCCCAGTTGGTGGGCCCTCTTATTATCTCTTGGTGAATTCTTTCAATGTACACTGGTGGCTTATCTTCAGTATATCCCATTTGTCAATTTGTGACTCGTCTATATTTGTATCCTTCCCTATTTCTGATAATCTTTGTATTCCCTGTGCCAACGTTCTCAGGTTTGTCCCAATTTCCTCACAGATGGCCCTAATTATTTGGGGTTTTGCCTCATGTTCTGTGATTCGGCATGAATTTATTCTTGTGCATGGGGTGAGTTAAGGGTCTTGCTTCATTTTTCTTCAGGTAGAGCTCCATTTTTTTTCTAGCACCATTTATTGAAGAGGACATCTGATTCCCATTTTATATATTGGGGCCCCTTATCAAAAATCAGTTGCCTATATATTGATGTTTTTATTTCTGTGTGTCCAGCTCTTTTTCATTCGTCTGAGTATCTGTCATTATACCAGTAGCATACTGTGTTGACTATTTGGCCATGTAACACATGCTAAAGTCAGGCAGAGTGAGCCCTCCCACTTTGTCCTTCTTCTTTGTCCTTCTGCTAATTCTGGGCGGCTTCCCACTCCATATAAAGTTGGTAATTGGTATTCGTATCGGGATACCACTGATTTTATATAGTACCTTGGGTAGAGCTGACATCTTTACTCTATTGAGTCTTCTAATCCATGAGCATGGGCTAGTCTTCCATTTCTTGAGGTCCTTCTTGATTTCTTGTAGAAGTGTTTTACAATTTGCCTCACACATTTTTTTTTTGGTCAGATATTTCCCTAGGTATTTCACTTTATGCTTAGCTATTGTAAAGGGTACTACCTTTTTAATAGTCTCTTTTGTGATCTTTTCTGATGTGTGTAGCAGACAAATAGACTCCTGTTTGTTGATCTTGTATTCTGCCACTCTGTCATATTCCTCTATTGCTTCCAACACTATACTAGTGGAATTTAGGGGATTTGTGATATAAAGAATCATATCATCTTCTAATAATGATAATTTCGTCTCTTCCTTCCCCAGATGGATACCTTTGATGTCATTTCGTTGCCTTATGCTGTTAGCTAGGATCTCCAGTATGATGTTAAATAGGAGTGGAGACAAGAGGCATTCTTGTCTGATCCCCTTTTTTCAGTGGAATTGTTTTTGTCTTTTCTCCATTGACTACCACGTTGGCTGTTGGTTTTTCATATATAGCTTACATAATATTGAGGAATTTTCCTTCTATTCATATCTTCTTGAGTGTTTTAAACAGGGATGAGTGTTGAAGGTGGTTAATTGTTTTTTCCGCATCTACTGATATTATCATGTGGTTTGTATCATTTTTCTGTCAATATGGCAAATAATGCTAATGGGCTTTCATATGTTGAATCAGCCCTGCATTCTTGTATGAATCCCACTTGGTTATGGTGAATTATTCTTCTAATGTACTTTTGTATTTGATTGGACAATAATTTGCTGAGAATTTTTGCATCGATATTCATTAGGGATATTGGTCTATAGTTCTCAAATCTTGTGGGATCTTTGTCCGCTTCAGGTAACAGAGTTATACTGGCTTCATAGAGAGGGTTTGGGAGTGTTTTGTCTTTTTCTATGTTTTGGAAGAGTTTGTGTAGTGTTGGTGTCAGTTGTTCCCTGAATGCTTTGTAGAATTCTCCTGTGAAGCGATCTGGCCCAGGGATTTTTTTTGGTTGGTAATCCCTTAATAACCATGTCTAGTTCTTCCATTGCTATGGGTCTATTGTGGTTCTTGATATCCATATGGGATAGTTTAGGGAGGGATTGTGTTTCCAAATATGTGTCCATGTCTTCCAAGATGTTGAACTCATTTGAGTACAGGCCTTCATAGTACTGTGTAACTATCCTTTTGATTTCGTTAGGATCTGTTTTAATGTCCCCAGCTTCATCCCTAATCCTTGCAATTGACATTTTTTCCTTCCTTTCTTTGATTAGATTTTTCAGTGGTCTATCAATTCTGCTAATCCTTTCGAATAACCTACTTTTAGTTCATTAATTTTTCCCATGGTTTTCTTCTTTTCCCTCTCCTGTATCTCAGCTCTGATTTTTATTATTTTTATCCTTTTGCCATTAGTAGGATTGTTCTGCTGAGTTTTCTCTAATTGGTGTAATTATTGTGTCAGCATATCATCCACGACTCTCTTCTTTTTTCATGTGTTCATTTATTGCTATCAACTTTCCTCTGATAAATGCCTTTGCTGTATCTCAAAGGTCATTCTACATCATATTTTCATTCTCATTGGTTTCTAGAAACTTCATTATTTCATCTCCAATTGGAACCAAAACCCACTCCTTTTGCAGTAGAGAATTGTTCATCCAATTGTTTGCCCTTATTTTCTTCACCATCCTTCTATTGATTTCCAGCGTTATGATACCATGTTCTGAGAGAGGTGTCTGTATAATCTCTATGTGCTTGAGTTTACTCAAGTTTAACTTCTTTTGCAACATGTGGTCTCTATTTGAATATGTGCCATGTGGGCATAAAAAGAATGTGAATTTTCATTCATTTGGGTGGTAGGCACTGTAATATCTATTAGGTCAAGTTGTCCAATTGTGCTGTTTAGATCTATATTCTCCTTGTTGAACTTCTTTCCCAGTGATCTGCCTTGTTCAGAGAATGGTGTATTAAAGTAAAAAACTATGACTGTTGAGACTGAAATTTCTTTTTTCATCTTTTGAAGTGTTTGATTGACAAATTTTGCGGTTCTCTCGTTGGGTGCATATATATATTTATCATGCTCACTGGTTCTTGATCTACTGTTTCCTTGAGCATTATATAGTTCCCTTCCTTGTCTCTTGGTATGACCTGTACCTTGAGATAAGTTTCATCTGATATTAAGATCACTACCCCTGCTTTTTTTTAGGCATCATTGTCCTCAGGTGGTGGGAGGAGGAGGCCCAGCCTTTGCTCCGTGGAGCTGGAATTGAACCTCCATCCCAGTGGCCGCAGTCCCATGCACAACCACTAGGCCACCAGGGCTCAGCCTGCTTTTTTTTTTCCATTGCTGTTTGCTTGGTATATTTTTCCCCAGCCCTTAATTCTCAACCTGCTTTTGTGTGCAAGCTTAAGATGGGTCTCCTGTAGGTAGCAGATCGAAGAATTGTGTTTCCTGAGCCAGTCTGTTAGTCTCTGCCTTTTAATGCCTAAGTTCAGTTCATTGATATTCAGCGTTATTACATCCAACTGTGGGCTCTGTGGTGTCATTTTGTGCCTTTTGTGTTGGGTGTTTTCTTAACTGGCTTTCTTATCTACTTATACTGTCTGTGTTCCTTTTTGCCTTCTTTCCTCTATTGAACCAGTGCTATCTGAGGGACTGTTTTCTGTTTGTCACCCTATGGGTGGAGTTGTTCTATGTTTCGGTCTCTTATTTGTACTCAATGAATGTTGATCTTCTGCCCACACAGGATTGGCAAGATCTTTTGTAGCATTAGGTTTCTTTTCAAAAATTCTTTGAGTTTTTCCTTATCTGGGAAGAGTTTTACTTCTTTATTTGTCATAATAGATAATTTGATCAGGTATAGTATTCTTGAGTTTGTGTTGCTTTCCTTCCATTTTTGATATATGTTACTCTATTCCCTCTTCTTCGTCATTGTGTCTGCGGGTAGGTTTGAACATCCTCTTATTGAGGTATCTTTATACATGACTATTTGATTTTCCGTAGCAGCTCTCATGGTTTTTCCTTTTTCCTCATAGTTTAAATAATTTAACTATTATATAGAAGTCTTGGTGACTTCTTGGAACTCAGTCTAGCTGGTGTTCTTTCAGTCTCTTGAATGATTGCCTGACTTTCATTTATTAAACCAGGGATGTTTTTCTCTAAGTATTCCCTCATTGTTTTCACTGTTGACTTATTTCTTGTGTCTTATTCCTGTAGTCCAATTATTCTAATATTGTCCCTCTTCCTAGCATCAGACGTGGCACTCAGGTTTCCCTCAGCTTCTCTGATTGTCTTTTTTGACTGCTTTTCCTTTTCGTTGACGTCTGTTCGGTTATCCTCTAGGTCACTGGTGCAATTCTCGGCCTCCTCCAAGTCTATTTGCAAAGTCTGTCAATTTTCCACTGGTTTTTGTTATTTCATCTCTTAAGCTTTGTATTTCCCTTTGGTGTATTGCCTTTATCTTCTCCATCATTTCATCTTTCTTTTGTATTACTTTCCTCATATTCCGTATGCCTCCAAGCAGAATTCTGAAAATTTCTTTATTTGGCTGGGTCAATATCTGTTTCTCTATGCACTTCATTAAGTTCATAACGTCTTGCAACATTGTATTCTGTATCTCCTGCTTTTTATTTGAGGCTTTTATTTGAGGCTAGTTGCTGTTTACATGTTTTTCTAGAGGAGCCTGGAGCTATCTTCCAGAGTTGAAGAGCACTGGTCTCTCTCTTGGAGGACTCATATGAGTGCTTCTACAAACTACCTCCCAGGAGCTGTCCCAGGGGATCACACTACTGCTGTCTCATTCTGTGGTTTCACTCTTACCCTAGGTGACCAATATTTTCCTATGTGGAATGTAAATTGGATCGTCCTCTTGGCAATCATTGTGAGTCGATTTCATGATTGGGAGTGTGGGGGTGGAGACTATCCTGTCAATTTGGAGATAGCCAATGAGACCTCTGTGTGGGCATGGCTTTCTCTGAGAATTCTGGGAAATCTCATGGTATTATCCATGGGAAGTGAGAGACTATAGACTCAGTTCCTTGGAGATGCACTACTGACCAGACATGATGGCAGCATAGACGCTGAGTCCTAGGAACTGGAGTATCCGGAGGAGCAGTCACTAGGCTTACTCTGATGGAACCAGACCCCTGAAGCTGGAAAAGCCACAGAGAGACCCCTGAATATGCTGACATGCTTCTACCACCAATGATTACTGCTGATGGGCTGTGAGCCATGGAAATGAGGAGCCATTAGGAGACCTCAGCCAGTATTGGGAGGCTTCTACTGCCACTGGATACACAAGAATCTACACCCATTTCCCTATGATTATCCTGGTGTATTGCATGTTCTTTGTGAGTCAGAAGGAGGCTTTATTGACTGGTTCCAGACATATGGGCTAATATCAGACTAATGACGCCACCCTGGACTGGCTTGGGATGCTTTCTCAATGTTTGATTCTTCTTGTATATAAACCTTTCCCTTATATCCATATGTGTGCTTATAAATTTGCTTCTTTAATCTACCAGGACTAACACAGCTCTTTTATGAGATGCTGGCTGGGTTATTGATGGTCTGTGAGGGTGGTGTTTCATTGACTGATCCCTAAGTAATTCATCGTGGTTTGTTACACAGTGCTTGGGGCACTTTGGGTAGCAAATGGTGTTTCCCTCTGTTACTGAAGTGCAGAGAAGGGCATGTTGGTGTACTCTCCCTGGTGTAGAGCACTGTAGCTGGCAGGTATACTTATTCTAGTGAGAGAGAACGTCATGCAGGTGGGGAGCTTTATCTACAGCAGTGTGGAGTACCTCTGGAGGTGGGCAGGTGTTCCCCCAGTCATTTGAAGGAGAACACCCCCTGCCACTTGGGTATGGGAGAGGGCAGGCATGATTTCCTTAGCTGTGTGTAAACCAGCACTAGTAGGTGGAATGTTCCCCAATTGGACCTTCAGATTTACCTTGGTGGAGGGGAGTGGCGTGAATAGTGACTTGTGAAAGGAAAGAGAGATAGAGCGAAAGAAAAAGAGAAAGAAGAAAACATAGGAGCAAGAATACCAAGCAAGCTAATACCCACTCACAGAAAAAGTGCTAAGACTAAACAAAAGTAAAAACCATTAAAAAAGAAAACTTCAGGGCTAAGCCCCGGTGGCATAAGTGGTTGAGTTCGGGAGTGTGGCCCGCGGGCTTGGCAGTTCAAATCCAGTGGCAGCTCTCAGAAGCAGTGCTGGGTAGCTCCCACAACCACCAGAGGGCAGTGATGTGCACACCCCCGCCCCCAAAGAAAACTGAAAAAGAGGGAAACTGAGTCTTCTAAGACTGGCAGAAAGAGAGGAGGGATAGAAGGAGGGAAAAGAATAATAAGATAAAGGAGGGGAAAGCAAAGGAAAGAAAGAAAATAGATAGCTGAGGCCTGTGCTGTGTGCAGTACTGCTTCGCTCCATGAATAGCATTGCTATCGGGGTCAGGCTATAGCTCTCCCCATTGGGTGGGCAGGGTTGCCCTAGGCAGTAGGTTGGGACCTAGAAACCAGCAGTGACATGTGAAAGGAAAGAGAGAGGAGAGAAACAGAAAAGCAGAAAGAAAGGAGAAGAGAGCAAATAGAGAGAAAGGAAAGAATGAAAAAGAGAAAGGAGGGGAAAATGCAACTGTACACACTCAGATTGACTGTGATGGTAAAGAGAACAGAAAGAGAGTAGAGGAGAAATAAAGAACAAAGAGAAAGCTGATTTCTGTTTGCCTGACTGTGGGCCCACAGGTGTTGGAGCTCAGACTAAGATGGGAGGTTGGTGTGCCCTTTTAGTGCAAGGACTCAGTGTTACTGAACTGCACTGCCCTGGTGGACAAGATTGCCCTAGCTGCCCAATGGAGGTTTCCTCAGCAGCACAGAGCACTATAGAGGACTGTCACAGCTGCTTTGTGTGGTTTGCAGCCCTTCAACAGAGGGCAGACTGGAGTTCTGCCTGCTATTTGGGTTGAGTTGCCCTAGGCAGTTAGTTGGTAGTGTCCTGGAATCCAGCAGTGGCATATGATCGGAAAGAGCAGAAGAGAAGAGGAAAAAGAGAAAAAGGGAAGGAAAAAGAAAGAAAAAGCAAATAAATAAATAAAACCTGTGTCCATTGAGACTGACTGTGGTGGGGAAGATTGCAAGGTCAGAGAAGAAAGAAAGAAGATATAGAGAGGTCAATAAGGAGAGAACTCAGACTTGATTACCTGACTGTGCAGCCAGAGTAGTTTCAACTCTGCCTCCAGGTAGTGGGGTGGTATGCCGGATTATTAAAGGGTCCCACAGATGCTGGGTGGGATTAACCTTGAAGACAAGACCACAGCAGCGGCCGGGCATTAGTAACCAGTGCTTGAATTCGCTGGTGCTGTATGTAGCACTACAGTTGGGGGCTGGGGTGTGCGCTTAGTCCCGTGGAGGGCTCCAGGTCAGGCAGGGTCTCCCCAGGTGTAGATCCACTGAGAGGGGATTTGGGTTAATTAATCTATCTAAACTGCTTATATGCTACTAGCACAGAGGTGTTTTTCGTTCTTTTTTCTCCATGGCCAGCTAAAATGGAATTAGATTACATTGGCTCCCTGACTCTGGTCTCTGACTCTATGTTCAAGTAGGAACAGGATGTTTTTACATCGAGAACCTCTAGGCCCTGAAGCCAAATGTTGGCATTCCTTAGAGTGGACTGCCTCCTTCTAAAGATGTATGTTACGAGACTCAATCTGTGTGCTTCGAACCTGGAGTTTGCTGTTTTTCACCCAGAAGAATGTAGTCCATTATTTGGACTTATGAGGTCCCTTGATTTGTTTTCAGGGCTGTCACGCTGGCCCACAGAGAGGGAGATCCAGATTATCAGGACGTTTGTTTATTTCTGGGCCAACTGGAACTGAATTTGCCACCTGGACTATAACTATCTAATTATTTTCTGCCACACCACACCCTGACTCAGGTAGATTCCTGCTTTTTTTGTTCCTACTCCAAATTATGGCTTTTCGCTGTGTCACTTTCCAGCTTCTAAGTTCAAGACAGCTAACTGTGCAAGGAGTTCTGATGTGGGGTTCTGTAATGAGGTCACAGAGGTTCTGCTAGTGTCTAGGATTATGTCCCCTTTAGAACTTCAGCCTGGGGAAATTGCAATTCACTGAGAAAGAGTGGAGAGCCCACAAGCCCATCGCACCGAACCTAGAGCAATTTAGTGCATTCTTGGTTCACTTTGTGAGTGGAAATCACAAATTTGTGGGGTTCAGGACAGATTCTAGTAGCCTAGTTTTAATTTCAAGACTCCACCTCCCAGTCTCTTTCACCTTACTTACCTCTTTTCTGGTCTGGCAGCAGGAGCTCCAGGCAGGTGAGTTTTGACTAGACATCATTTTCCTCCTCTTGTGAAACTGCTTTTTCATACCATTCCCCATTTCAGGAAAAAGTAGCTCTAAATTCCTGCATAAGAATTTTCCCCTCTGGCATGCCTGACCAGAGCACATGAGAACAAATAAAGGGGGGAGAGGAAGAGTGGAGTGCATCCTGGCCCTATCAGAACAGCCAATGCACAGAGAGGGCCATATGGTCAGCCTCACTATAAATCATGGCTTCCCTCTCTGACTCATGCCCATATGGGGAAAATAATGGAGGAGCAGGGTCGGTGTGGCCTGACCACACCACCCCAAGGCAAAACCCGAAGGGTGTGTAGCAGAGCAGCAGGGGGAGCAAAGCATGGAGTTCCCGAGGGAGTGCCAAGGATATATTTTGGGGCCAAGGTGTAGCAACCCATTGGACTCAACCGCTGGATACCCCCGGAAGTCAATGGACAGACCTTGAACTATTTACAGGTTTGATCTTGTGATTTTTTTTTACTTATTGATATATTTTATCTGGACTTTGGATCTTTTTGTTGTTGTCATTGTTTTTGTTTTCTTTGGTCAGCCACTTCATTTTATGATGTCCTTTTTCTGTATATAATATTATCTCTGCAAGTCTACCTAGATAATATAAGCTGGATGAGCAGCCTGGAGGAGAAAACAATGGAACTGGTGGTTCTGCAGGGACATGGAGATGGAGAGGTGGGGGAAAGGAGGCGATGCTGACCAACCCAAGGATAAGGGAACAAGTGATTCAAAATCAGTGACAAAGGGATTGTATGAGGTCTGATAGAGATTGATCAAGAGTAATGTAACAGAGAGAAATTACTGAAATCCAAATGAAGACTGAGTATGAGAGTGGGACAAGAGTATAGTCAAAGGAAAGAGAGGAAAGAACCAGGGGTCCTTAAATGTTAAATGGCATTTATAGAGGTAAATATATTTATATGTGATGATGGGGAAATAGATCTACATGCATATACTTATAGGGTTAGTATTAAGGCAGCAGATGGGCATTGATCCTACATTTAAATACTTTATGGATGCAAGAACACTTTATTCTTTTAAATTGGCATTCCATGATGCTCACGAAAGACAAATGTGTGCATAAACAAACCTGGTGAACAAAGCTGATGGTTCCCAGATATCAAAAGATATAATGTCTGGGGTCTTAAAGTAAACAGAAAGTAAATAAGTGGCCATCTAGCTCAGAAGCAGCATAGCCCACATAAAATAAGCATACCAGCCTGAGTGACCATGAGGTGTCAAAGGGATCAGTTATCAGTCATCAAAGAACTAAAAATCATAACATTGCATGCCCACCTTATTGATATGATCACAGACAACAAATGTGTGCATAAACAAATGTGGTGAAGAAAGCTGATGGTGCCTGGCTATCAAAAGATGTAGCATCTGGGGTCTTAAATGCTTGAAAGTAGACAAGCAGCCATCTAGATCAGAAGCAACAAAGCTCATATGGAAGAAGGCTGTGTGACCATGAGATGTCGAAGGGATAAGATATCAAGCATCAAAGAAAGAAAAATTATATCATCATAAAAGAGGGAGAGTCCAGAATGGTTACCCAAAACTCACTGGTAGGTGAAGTGACCTCCCCTCCAATCAGTTTTAGAAAATTATCTTCATTCTTGCACCATTAACTTTCCACTTGTCTCCAATCTCCCCCATCACACCCACAAGGAACCATTAATCCAATTGCTGTCCTACATTTTACCTATCCTAGATTTCGTAAACAGAAAAACATTTAAAAATGCAATAATAACAAAATGAAACAGATCATAACCTCAATTGAAAAGAAAACAGAAAACATTAAAAACTAGAACAAATTTAAATGAAGACAAGCAAAATCAAATGATTGGGAAGTAAATTTTAATCTAACTGCATCTGCAACAATACAGTTTCCCTTTCCTCTAGTTCTTTAAAGCTCTTCCTCTAGCTCCATTATCATGACCCCAATTCTACTTTACAAATCTAGCCAGATCAGACATGTATATCAGTACAGGTAAGAGGTGGAAACAGGGTATCCAGGACAGGACCAATAATGAGAGTAGCATTACTAGGAGGGTAAGGATAAGATAGTGGAGAAGGGGAAACTGATCATCATGATCTATCTATAGCCCCCTCCCTAGGGGATGGGCAACAGAAAAGTGGACAGGGAGACAGTGGTCAGTGTAAGACTTGGAAAAGATAATAATTTATAAATTATAGAGGGTTCATGAGGGAGATTGGAGGGAAAATATGAAAAGCTGGTACAAAGGACTTAAGCGGAAAGAAAATGTCTTGAAAACTATGAATGACAACATTTGTACAAAGGTCCTTGACACAATTGATGTATGTATAGATTGTGATAAGATCTGTAGGAGCCTCCAATAAAATAGTAGCAAAGCATTATATGTCTAATACTTGAATTGACGTACGATGATGTGGAAAACTGAAATTCAATACTTGTGACATGACATTCAAGTTATCATGTGATTTCAAGGTGGTAAGGGTTTTTTGATTTATGATTATCCAAATGTCACATCTGTGGATTAATTGCTCAATTATGTCAAAATCATAGGAAGAAGCACATATTTTTGTAATACTAATTGTCTTCATCTTCTTCAGAGCCTATTCTATGAAAGATAATAAGTGATCAATGCATGAGCACCAAAATGAAGTCTCTGTATTTCAGTCCTTTTCCCCATACAATACAGTTTACAATGCAATAAACCCCATTACACATTTCCCTTAACTAGGAAATTATACCTGTTAGATCCATGATTTCACTTATTAACCCCGGCAGTTGTTAACTTCATGATGGGTCAGTGAAGAAGGGGAGGTCACAGGTCTCTTGTATACATTGTGGTATTTCACAATGTGTTGGGAAGAAGACTGAAAGTAGCATGGCCTGCCAGAAGGACAAACAAATATGTCCTAGAAGAATTAAAGCTAGAAAACTCCTCAGAAGCGAGGATGATGAGATGTCTTGCATACTTTGGATGTGTTATGATCAAATCAACTACTACTCAGAGGTACCCTATCGATCAGGGTAGAACTGCTCTTAGGGTCTTCTAGGACTGTAACTCTTTATAGCAGTAGAAAACCTTGTCTCTCTCCACAATAGGTGACTGGAAAGCTTATTCCAAGGATCTGTGAAGTTCTAATAACCAACAAATTTCTAGAAAAATTAGAAAAAGTGATGCCTCGTCATTTGTCCTACTATCCCAGAGTTGGGAGGCACAAGAAATCTTGACAGTCTCATACCCACTCCTATTTAGTAACATTTAGAAATTGATTTTATATTTCTTATTTTATACACATTTCTCTAGGTTCTATCATACAATTCCAATTACGTTCACTAATTGTAACTCAAAGTCAGCATTTTTAAAAGATTTGAATTCTATTGGGCAAAAGCGAAGCTCTGGGATAGGCCTGTGAGAATGGTCCAAGAAGATTAGGGGGATACATTAGATTATATCCCAAGGTTCAGAAATAAAGTCACAAGAGGATTCACTATTCTTTGCCAAGAAGACGAACTTTCAAGACCCTCGGGATTAGTGGTTTTGTGGGAGTTGGGCTGGAAGTGAAAAGGCTGCTGCAGTACAAGTATAAACTTCCTTTTGTCAAGTTGACAAGTAGAATGAAGTCAGGAGAGATATTGTAGTAGTCTGTTCATGACTCAGCTACGCAATGCTGTTCAAGACTGGGCTCTGGAGGTAAGGCATCGGAAATGAGAGTCCAGAAGCAGAAACATAATGACACACCAAGAGTCTTGGAATAAGTTTGGAATGTAGTGAGCAGAAGAACATCATATCGTGTAGCAGAGCCATCAGGTAGGTGTTGAATGTGTTTCTTAGGGACATAGTCTCTTGTCTTGTTTCTTCTTAATTTCAAGTTTCTTAATGTCACACACCAAAGAATGTTGTTAATACATGGTATGACTTTTCCTAGAGAAAATTTTGGAGTAGATGTCTATAGAAATCTCCATTGAAACCTTGATAGAGCTTTTGGAAGTGAATCATTCCTTGATCATTCTATTTTACTCAAGCTTCACTTAATCTAAAATCTCAAGGTATACCTCAAAGAGCAGCAACTTATCGTACCAGCTGCTAATTAAGAATAAAAGAAAGTAAAATAATAGAACGTTGAAGAGTTCTTTTCCCTCCTACACTTCTCACAAGACTGTTTCTTCATTCCCCCCAAAAAGGGTAATTTTGTCCCTATGTTGGGTTTATGAGAACATGAAATTTATAGGAGCAGGCTACCTCATCTTTTTCCTCCAGAGCAGCTAGTAAGATTGAACTACTGATCTTAAGTGAGTGCACGCCCAATGTTTAGTCCATACTCTTACTACTGTGAATACTACTGCTGTTGCTGCTGCTACTCACTGCCATCAAGTCCATTCGGAATCACAGGAACCCTAAATGATAGGTTAAAACTGCCCCCTTTGAATTTTGAGATTGTGTCACTTTGAGAGGAGTAGGAAGCCTCATCTTTCTTCTCTGGAGTGGCTGCTGGTTTTATATAACCAGTACACCATCAGGGCTCTTTACAGAGAGAAGAGTTAATTGTCACTACCTGCATTCCATGCTATATTCAGTTCGAGTGCTTTTCTCAGGAATGTAAACCTAGATCTAAAACAAACTAACTTTCATTACCAAGTTTAAGACAATTCATCCCCATACTACATTCATGTTCTATTAAATATGACTTTGTTGTTGGAAATTACCTCCTTTGTGGCTGTATTTAAATTGAAACCAGTTTCAGAATCATTGTCCAATGTTAAGCTTTCTTTTACTTTGAAGCTCTACTATATTCTTGATATACATATACAGACAATATACATGCATATTTATACATCCTCTTTTTTGTTTATTTAAATACTGATGGTCTTACTCCAACATAGTAGGATAAAATTAAATTTAAAAGCTTGCCCGACTTTTTTCTTAGAAATTGAATTTAGTTTTGAATGTTTAAATGAATTTATGATTCAAAGATTCAAATATTCTCCTTCTTACTTCCTGCTAATTATTGCTATAAATGCATTGTACTTCATTTTATGTCATTGGAACTTTTAAATTCTTTGCCAATGTGCTTGTTTCCTCTCAGGTTCCCCAAACCAAAGAGGGTATGGTAAATTCAAATGAAACCAAGTTCCACCCCTCCTTCTTCCTCCTGCTCGGGATCCCAGGCCTGGAAGACATGCACATTTGGATCGGATTCCCCTTTTGTTCTGTGCACCTGATTGCCCTCGTGGGGAACATCACTATCTTGTTTGTGATCCAGACTGAAAACAGCCTTCATCAGCCCATGTTTTACTTCTTGGCCATGTTAGCTTCCATTGATCTGGGACTATCCACTTCCACAATCCCCAAAATGTTAGGCATCTTCTGGTTTAATCTAAGAGAGATTAGCTTTGGGGGCTGTGTCACCCAGATGTTCTTTATACACATGTTCACTGCTATGGAGACCGTGGTGTTGGTTGCCATGGCTTTTGACCGCTATGTTGCCATCTGCAAGCCTCTCCGGTACAGCCTGATTCTCACTAACAAAACTATTGGTCACATCCTGGTGGTGGTGTTTGGGGTCAATTTCATTTTTGTTATCCCTATGGTCTTTCTTATCTTGAGGCTTCCTTTCTGTGGACACTATATAATCCCCCACACATATTGTGAGCACATGGGAATTGCTAGACTGGCCTGTGCCAACATAAAGGTAAACATGATCTTTGGCTTAATTCTGATATCGATGGTGCTTGTCGATGTGATTCTGATTGCCATCTCCTATGTGAGAATACTCCGGGCTGTCTTCTCTCTTCCTTCTCGAGATGCCAGGCTCAAGGCACTTAATACCTGTGGTTCTCACATCTGTGTAATCCTCGCTTTCTTCACACCTGCTTTCTTTTCCTTCATGACCCACCGTTTTGGCAGGAATGTCCCCAAATTTATTCACATTCTTCTAGCCAATTTGTATGTTGTTGTTCCACCTGCCCTCAATCCTGTTATTTATGGGGTCAGGACCAAGCAGATTCGGGAACGGGTTACAAGTATCTTTTTAAAAAAAGACTAACATCAGTTATCTCATAAATATACAAAGATAACTTGGAAAAGAGATTATTTCTCCATTCCAGAATCTTGCAGCCACAAACAATCCACTACAAACCACACAATGTGATTAATTGCAGAAAAACCACAGTGAAGGCTCCTGGAATATTAAAGCCTGAGATATTTTATTTACAAAGCTTCTTTAGGACTAGTTTTTTTTGTTTTGTTGGCTTGTTTGCGTTTAACTTCTACAGAACAAGATATGGCAGAGTTTATTATGTAGGATAAAATGCTTCTTTTCATTGGCAGATAGCTAACTTTTCCTATTTTCAATTGATGCATATTGTGAGAATTAAGGAAGGCAGGTGTTTTTTAAAATAATTGTGGCATATGTATTATGTGGCAGAAACTAATAAGATAAAGCAATATAAAAAGCAGAGACGAACTTGGAGACATTTCCCTGACAATCAGCATTATATGGAATGTTTCTGGGTTTATCATATATATGCAGACTTTTCCATAATTAAGCTACTGTTCAAAGTGAATTCTTTTGCTTTTAACGTTGTGTGCCTGTGTGTTCCAAGAATTGCTGAAAACTCATAGAAACATCAACATGTTCTGGGATTTAAGATAGTTCAGAACACTTTCGAAGAGGTAAATTTCTATACATTTCAATTGCCTTCTCAAGTCAAATATAATATTCTGGATAGCAATTTTTCTCAGACTCACACTCTTTCTATTTCTGTTCATTCATTCACTGTGTATTAAGCATTTGGTAAAGTCCAGTGCTTTCTAACTTTGCACCTCTCCCTTTTCATTTATCAGGTGAATCTCAACATTCTATCAAATGTGTATATTTGGTTAGTTTTTACCTTATCATATCTTAATTATCACACTTTATGTGCTTAATTGACTTTTTCCTTCTTAAAATTTAAGTTTAGCACATACATGTATAAAATACAAGAATTTTATTGGCCCACTCAAATTTTTACAAGTATATAAACCTATGCATTACTAGAGAAACAGGCTCCTGCACTTTGGAATAGCTTTCTTAAAATTTTCTAAATTTTCTTCAAGTGACACAGCTAGTTCATGAAGGTAATGCTATTGGGCTAATGTAACAAATTTAGGCAAGGAACTGAGTCCAGACAGAGACTTGCTTAACCTTTGTCCTTGTTTGGTCCCTTCAGCACTCTATTTTGGAAGCTACCCATCCCTCAACTCTGAGTTCACATGGTTGAGTAGCTGCCTCAAAGAGAGATAGAACCAACACCTGTGTAGTCATCATGGACTATTAGGATGTTATCCCAGAACAGTGTCCTGCAAAGCCGAGTGTTCCATTGGTTACTATAGCATAGATTTAATGGAATTGTTAAAGATTTGGTTGCTATATAGTGCTGGAATATTAATTTGGGGAAAATATAACCTCACTGTAAAATATAAATATAGACCAAACTATGACATTACCAATAATCCAGAAGAGGCCTCCATGACTCCAAGGTTATCATTTTTCTCATTTTATTACTACATGATGGTATGTTGTATAATTTAGATAACATAGTATGTGACCTTTTGGATCAGTATCTTTCAATCAGAACTATACTTTGAGAATCGTTCATTTACTCACTTTGAAGTCATAGGGGTAAATCAAAATTTATTGTTACTGCAGTTCCAGCTCATATATGTATATGTTTATATTAGCAGTATGTGGATAACTACAGCCAAATTCTATCAGTTATACACTTATCTTTGTCTCATTAAGATGTGTTAAAAACCAGATACCATGGAAGTAAAAGTATTTTGAAGTCAGGGTTGATAGTAAATTTAAACAAAAGTCAAGTGGGTATCTTTTCAAATATTTGAAGCTTTTCAAGTTTTTAGAACATTGCCCATAAAATGACTGTTTTAACACATGGATCAAATGTTTAAAAGAAAGTTGGAATGATCCCCAGTCTCAAGAAATGAAGAAGCTGTGCCTATAATCCAGAAACTGGTAGAAGACTGTATAGTTACCATTGATATGAAAATTACTGAAGTTGTCATTTCACATGATTCATCATTTTTAATTTTTGCAAACATATCGTCATGAATAAGCTTTCAGGCCAATGGGTATGAAAAATGTTGCTTGAAGTTCAGCTAGATCAAAGGCTTTCTCTTCCTACCAATCTTAAGTAAGATTGAAACTAAAGAAGAAAAATGAATAATCAGAAAAATACATACCAATTTATGGAATGAATTCTAAGTAGGGTGTGAGTCTTGAACTTACCGATATGATCCTGAGTGTAGGATCCAGTGAAAACAGTAGATTCTAAGGTGATTTACTTTACTGGGTCAGTTAAATTCAAGACAGGGAGGTCAGTTCAGAAGTGTATGGGAAAGGTTTCTTGAGCTCTCAAAGGGAACCCTAGTAACATGATACTGGGCAAGGTCAGCAGTTCAAAACCACCGCAATGCCCAGGAGAAAGATGAGGCTTTCTATTCCTGTAAAGATTTACAGTCTTGAAAAACCACAGGGTCCATTTTACCTTGTCTTATCTGGTGGCTGTGAGTGGGAACCTACATAATGATGGATTTTCTTGCAAAGCACAGAACAACCATGGGGGTTTAGTATGAAGATGTTTGAAGAAACTTGAGAATGTCATTAATGAGAAAAAGACCAGAGAAATAGAACAAAATATTTCCACTCCTCAGGACAATGCTTAATAGCAAAGACAATCTGATGAGAATTTCATTAAGAAACCTTTCCTCATTGACCTTACTGTGCTAAACTTACCCCTCAGACTTCTTTGATTTCAAGGACTCAAAAAAGTTTTAAAAGTAACATGGTTTCAGTTGCTCAATGATGCTAAATCTACACTTTTAATGTGATATGAATTTAAGAGTATAAAATTCTTTGGTCAAAGGTTAGAAAACTATAAATACCACCACCCATAGTTTCTAGACCTAGATAGAGGATATGTGAAGATACAGTGGCTTTATGACTTTATATATTTATATTTTGTTTAATAAAGTCTTCTATGATTTCTGTAGTAATGCTTTTTTACTCACCCCAAAACAGACATAGTTTCCTACATTTTATAATATTATATGCCATTGTATGTATCCATCAATTTTAATTATTCTGGGTGGTATTTAGATTTTATCTGTTTTTATACTACTATAAATCACACTGTTAAGAATATGCTTGTACATAGCATTAGAAAGACATTTACCCTCATTTATATTTCCTAAGAACAAGACTGCTGGGTGATAGAAAGGGTACATTATTTGCTTAAGTGAAAAGTGCCAAACTGTTGTCACAATCTGTATTCTTTTCTCCAGTTCTACCAATAATAGGTAAGTGGTTCAACAACATCACACCTTCATCAGCACCAGTAATTTTGTGTAAGTGCATGTATTTCTTGTGCTGAGGTGTGTATGTTTAGTTGTTTCCATTGTAGTGGGAATGTAATGTTAACTTGCTATAGTTTAATATGCAGTACCTTGATCTCTAATGATATGAGTATTTTTGTATTTTGTTGTTTCATTTCACTGCTTTGGTGGTTTGCATAGCAGGTGACAGAACAAATCAGTTTTGTATAAAACTATTCAAACATATGTTTTATGCCATTGATTACAACCCCCACAATACAATATCATTTATTCCACTTCTTGCTGTGTTCTCATTTTCATCCTCCTCTTTTCCTGACATGCTTCTGCATTCTGAATATTGACCATGGGCAAATGTTGCATTTTTGTGTCAAATTGTTCAATATTCAGAGAGATATATACTTTATTAGTGTTATTGTTCACCATGTAGACCTGTCTGTCTTCAGTTTCTCTGAAAAATAAGCTACGGGTGAGTTCATTTCCAAACCTGGAAAGAAACTAAGAGCCATAGTCTCAGGATTCTGCTTGTCTCTATCTTACTAGCAAGCCTGGCCTTTGTCAAGGTTTTGAGCTTTAGTCCACATTTCTCTCTCACTCTAATATGATCCCTGCCACAGCACTCAAAAGTAGTAGATGGACCCCTTCTAGTTTTTCTTACCTCAGGGTAGTGGAAACTGGGAATCAAGTTGTCTGCTAGACTTTTGACTAAAGCTTTGATATTCTTTTGGCTATTAGTCATTTGGATATTGTTGTAGAAATTGTACAATTCTTGATATGATTGAACTATTGAAGTGCAGGATGTCTGAAAAAAATACAGTGTAATAGTGTAAGATACAAAATACTCTAAGGGAGAAGAGATGAAATTGTTTGCAAGGGAGAAAATTGGGAATAATAATAAATAAATAATAAATAGAAAATTTACCTGAAAATAAGCAGAAAAACATCACCAAAATGAAAAAGAGGAACATCACTACAAAATAATAGACAATAGAATGACATGAAAGAAGAAAATAAAAGATATAAAATGAAATCAGCATAGGAAATTATGAGGAATAAAGAAGTCAATGCACACACACAGAGAAAACCAAATGACAGAAATAATTATATACCTATTAATAATGGCACTGAATATAAATGGACTGAATACATAAGTCAAAGTATAGAGATATTTATATTTATATTGTATAAGTAGATAAGACAAATTAATATGCTACTTAGAAGAAGCATACCCCTAGCAAGCTCCTCAACGAGGGACCATAGTCTACCTGGGTGCAGCACAGCCCTGGACATATCATTTTTAAGCTAAAAACTCATTGTTCTGGGAGTGACAAAAGCAAGAGAAAGACATTGCATTCATTATCAAAAGATACATTTCAAAATCTATTCTGAAGTACAATGCTTTCTGTGATAAGAGTATATCTATCCACTTTCGAAGATATCCAACCAATACTACTATTATTCAGCTATTTCCTGGTCACAAAGCTAATGATGAAGTTGTAGTATTCTACTAACATCTTTAGTCCTGACTGAGCTAACATACAATCAAGATGCAATATTGGCAATTGGAATGAAAACAAAAAGGTAGGAACAGCAGTTGTAAAGTCTGGTGCTGGTATGAAGGGGCAGGAACAGAGCATGGAGTGCATCCTGGCCCCCCAAGCCTTCAGGACAATATTCCCACTCAGACCAGCCGATGCACAGAGAGGATCATATCGCTGGCCCCACTATGAAATACAGCTTTCCTTGCTGACCCAAAGGCCCTTCGGGGTCAACAATAGAGAAACAGAGTCAGGATTATACCCTGTCTGACCCCACCACACCATGCACTAAGGGTGTGCCACAGAGCATGGAATTCTCGAGGGAGTGCCCAGGATATACTTTTGGGCCAGGATGTAGTACCCTATCGGACTCAACCAGGGAACACTCCTTTAGGTCAATAAACAGACCTTGAACTATTTACAGGTTTTTATATTGTTACCATTTTAATGTTTTTTACATATATATGTATTGAATTTTTATCACTGTTTATTTTCTTTGGCAGCTTCACCCTAGGATGGCTTTTTTGTACATGTTGCTATCTCTGCAGGTCTATCTAGATCAGTTAGGCTGGATGAACAGCATGGAGACGAAAATGATGGGACTGATGGTTCTGGGGGGTGTTGCATGGGATATTGGGAGGAGGGGGAAAGGAGGTAGTGCTGGGATAGGGGAACAACAAGTGATTCAAAATCAGTGACAAGGTGGTGGCGAGAGGTCCAATAAGGATCAATCAAGAGTAATGTAACAGAGAAAAAAATACTGAAACCCAATTGGAGTCTGAGCATAATAGTGGGATAAGAGAAAAGTAAAAGGAAATAGAGGAAAAAATTAGGTGTGGGGGAGTAAAGGGCATTTATAGAGGTCTAAATATAGGCATGTACATAGGTGAATATATTTATATATGATGATGGGGAAATAGATTAATGTGCATATACTTATAGGGTTAGTAGTAGGACAGCAGATGGGCATCGGTCCTCTATTCAAGCACTTCCTCAGGGCAAGAACATTTTGTTCTATTACATTGGCATTCCATGATGCTCACTTTCCTGACACGATCACTAAAGACAAATGTGTGCATAAGCAAAGGTGGTGAAGAAAGCTGATGGTTCCCAACTATCAATAGATGTAATGTTTGGGTTCTTAAAGGCTTGAAAGTAAAAAAGTAGGGCTGAGCCCCAGTGGCATAGTAGTTGAGTGCGGGCTTGGAACTTCAAATCCAGCAGCAGCTGTCCAGAAGCAAGGCTGGGCCTCCCCCTCATTAAAAAAAGGAAAAAAAAAGTTACTTATCAATCTTAAAAATATTCTGAGTAAATGCCACCAGTCACATATTCCTAAATTTAAGTATGAATAAAAAGAGAGGACACGGTTCAGTTCCTTGCTACATTTCTGAACAAGTTGTATCCCTCTGCTTTCTTACAAATTCATTCTGTGTGCTTCTCATTCCTCTGCATCTCCATTCACTTATAACAAGAAGGACTATGGGTCAGTGAGGCATGTCAATGCTCACAGTGGGGTCAGCTATATGGTTCTCTCCTTGCATTGACTATCTGAGCAGGGATATTGCCCTCAAGGCTTGGTGGGCCAGGATGTGCTCCACTCCCTCTTCCTCCCCTTTCATTCGCTCCCATGTCCTCTGATATGACATGTAAACATATATACAAACAAACATAAAAACTTGAGTCCCTCATTTTTAAGGGAGCCAAAAAAACAAGAGTGAGAGTTTGAGAGTCTCCAAATTAGGTACTTCTCTATCGAGGAAGATTATCCCAATGTTTCCTCGATGTCAGAGAGGAACAATGAAGTTTAAGAGCGGATGAGATTACCTATGAATTAGAAAGAGGCTATGGCTATAATGTAAGACATTGCTATCAAGTTGATGCATGTTACAAGAGAATATTGTTGGAGTAAACAAAGCTGAACTGACACATACATGGGAACCATGGTATTGAAATTTGTTTGCCTATTATCCAAAGAAGGGAATTTGACAGTATGTAGAATCTTCCTATAGATGACAGTAACCAAAATAAGACAAAGATATTTAATTAAGAATTTATCTAAATAATGTTGGACCTTATACTAACATAAACCAAATGTACAATGTTCATGAGTTTGTAGTCCGTAGGGAACGTGTAATATAAAGCCCACAGAATGAGTCTCACAAGGAGAACTACCAGTGGAATAAACAAAACAACTTTAATCTGAATTCCTACAAGATACCATTTTTGGTAAGTATTGCATTGTATCAAAGAGGGTGACAGACTACAACATAGAGATCACAACCACAAGTATTAACCCTCAATACCTGTAGATAAGTCTCTAAAAGAACATTTGAGTTCAGCAGTCACATAGACAACCTTGCTGAGGCCAAAACATAAGGTTACATATCTCTTCTTCCTACTCCTGCATCAAACATCACAGATCCACTTTATTTTTAAAATAATTCAGATTATTTATCACTTTTTGTGAAATCTGAAAATCATGGTTATCATTATTTCTTCTACTTCTATCCTTATCACTTAGAATAGAACAATGCTAAGAGTTATATTAAAGACACACAAATTTAAACATTTCTGGTACAAGACAATGTTTACTGTGTTAAATTTCTTGCTATTCATGTAAAAAATAGAAATCAGAGGAGCTATTGATTCCTAATTAAATGAAAAATAATAATCAATGAATTCCATTCATCTCAATTACACTCCAAATCTCTGTCCTCAAAATGAAGATGCTCTCATAGCACCACCACCTTCTAACTTCATTATACACATACAGATATTGCACTTCAACAGACAGCATTTTACTTCAAGATAGATTTTGAAAGACATTTTTTTCAATCATTTTACTAGAGGCTCATACATCGTTTTTCACAATATATAAATAAGCATACTCGTCAAGCACCCTCACATGTCCACTTCTATTATTGTTCTCCAATCGTCCACCTTTTTCCCGTTAGCCCCTAGTATCGGCTTATCCATTCCTTCCCCTCTTCCCCTGGTCTCTCCTTCCCTCAAACCCTCAATAGTTTATACATTGTTATTGTTTTGTCATATCGTACACTGCCCGACCTCTCCCCCAACCCACTCCTTTGATGCCCATCCTTCAAATAAGAGCTTGTGTATATATCCTTGCTGTTGGTTCCGTCTCTCTACCCCCCCTTCCCTCCACCCTTCCAGTATCTCCACTCTAACCATTGGCCCGAAGGGGCCCAT
>PVJH01023374.1:0-34933 GCA_004026705.1 Nesogale talazaci | reverse complement strand
TGGTGGTGGGAGTAGGAGGTCCAGCCTTTGCTCTAGTGGAGCCACTGTTGGAATTGAGCCTCCATCCCAGTGCACCTCAGTCCTGCACACAACCACTATGTCACTGGGGCTCAGCCCTTGTTTTTTTTTTTTTTTAAACTATTGTCCAGTCCTCCGATGGTCTGAGGGACAGTGAGCTGGGCCCCTGTTTGAAAAGTTTGAGGACCCCTTGTCAATTGTATTTATATCTCCGCACCTTGTCCAATAAAAAACAAAAACAGATTTTCGCTGTCCAGTCAATCCTGATTCTTTGCTGGTATAGGACAGAAATGCCCATAGGGATCCAGGTGAGTCCCTCTTTTCTAGAGCTGATGGACACATTTTTTTCTCCCAAAGAGCATCTGGTGGGTCCGTTCCTGGACCTTTGAGCTATTTAGCCATTGAGGCATCTGGGGCCGCTTTTGAACATAGTCACTTTTGCTCCAAATGTTTGTGGATGAAATAAATAACAGTCCCTCTTTCCAACTGGAAGCCAATACCTGGCAAGTTGCATGGAGGGACCTCTCATACAGCCCTACCTTCCATGTTCCTCCTCCCACAGGGCTCTGCCGTGGACCCCACTGTCACTCAATTCTCAACTCTTCTGGCCTCATCTCCCACTCCACACAACAGTGTCCTCTTCTCCCCACCCTATATATGAATAGCCCCTTCATCCCCTCTTTGGGTCAGTTTCTCTGTCCTGCAGAAAGGTATATGTTTATTGACTTGATTTCTCATTCATTTTCACTTTCCTCTGAACATAAGCTCTGAGTGAGCAGGGATTTTGCCCGACTTCTCTTTCCAGTCCCAGATGGCTCCTCATGGTTACACCAATGAAGGCATTTGGCCAAGCAGATCACACAAGGTTGGAGTATGGGCAGGGATGGATGCAGCATCAGGTGTGTGGCTTCTCGTTGCCCAGTGCATAGTGGGACTGCACTCAGAAACAGCAAGCCAGAGATTAGGCTCCTGGAGGAAAACCTAGACTTGTATGGTGTTTTTTGCCAGAGTCAGGGAAGCACCGGTCTCTCTCCCAATAAGATCAGAGGTCAAGATGCAGTTGAGAAATTGCTGGCGGGCTTGGCCCCAGTCATGGCGTCCCAGCCCAGTGTCAATGATTCCTTAATCTGGAAGCTCTGCTCCAAGCCTTACAGTTTCAGTTCTGTAATGAAAACAGCAGAAAACAGGATTTACCCCTTCCAAGTTCGTGTTCTGGGCAGGGCTGACCTCTTCCCCAGAGTGATAGTGACAGGCATGTGCGAGATGTGGAGCGGCTTCCTAAGGGAATAGGCAGCCCCCATGTTGAACAGTGTATTGAAGGGGCGCTTTTGTGGACAGGCCAAGTGGTGGGGTTAGGTCTTACACAAGCGAACACTTCACGCTTGGCAGGAGGGCATAATCATCTATTAGGAGCAGATTCTCTCTCATAGCAACGCCATCGGGTCTCCTGGGCTGGCATCTCTATGGAAGTCCACTGCCGTGTCTTCCTTTCACAGAGAGTTCCAACTGCCTGCCCTTTGGTTACCACAGTGCTTACCCACAGCACAACCAGGGATGCTTCAGTACTCAGTAAATGCACATTGCAAAGCCAGATTTCTGCCTTCTCATGGAGAAAATAATAATAAGAGGCAAATCACATAAAAAACATAATGCGGGCCTCAGAATAGCAGCCGGAGATCTGCACCACAAAACCCTCAGACACCTGTATTCCCAGGGGCCTCTGGTGAGAAGCCCCATCCTATTCCTTTATTCACTTCTTCTGCCTGGTCTCCTCCCTCCCCGCCCTGAGTTACTGCTCCTTTATGACACTTTTCTGATGACACCCCCATTTCACTCGTGCTGCAACCTTGGTTACGTCCTGGTACAACTACTGCCTTCCTTCTTCTAGCTAAACAAGAAGGGAAAAGCACACACTCTCCACTCCGGTGAGCCCGACATAGATGTGGACGCAGGCAAAGGCTTCGATGGCCCAAAGGGAGTCTTTGAAACCTGGCATCAACTTACAAAAATGGGATGCTCTTAAGCGCATGTTCCAATGATGTCAGGGCCATAGGGGGTGGCAGAGTTATCAAGAAGCAGATTAATTCACATCCTTTGAGAGATGGCACACGTGGCAATTGTGCTTCAGAACTGCTGAGTGATGGACAAAGTCAGATGGAATAAGTGACAGCTTGTCACTGGCCACAGCGAGAGGCTGTTAATAGAAAATAGCTGACTCCATTGAAGGGGGTCAGGGAAAGACCAGGGTGGTCAACGGAAAGTGTGTGAAGTATCTCTGGAGAGGAACTCAGGCATTTCTGGATGCTGTAGCGGTCAGCAGGCTCACGAACTCTTTGCTTACCTGAATCTGGGGCATTGTGGCAGAAATGCCATGAGATGCAAAAGAGATTAGGCCCCCAACAGGAAGAACGTCCAAACACTGCTAACTCTTTTGAAACCAAGGACCAGAGAGGAGAGCTGCCAGGACTTCAGATCTCTTGGAACAATTTTCAGCCTCAGAAATCAAAGGTTTATATGCAAGCACACAAGAGTAGCTTGAGGACCTCGTTATAATAGAGATTCGGATCCAGCAGGTCCAGGGTAAGATCTAAACTTCTGTGGTCCTGACCAGCTCCTTGGGGTCGTTACTTCACAGTTCTTCAAAAGCACAGGGGAAATTTAAATGCAATATCATGAATTTGAAGGCAGCATTAAAACTGACCCTATTTGGGTCAGGGTGAGAAAGCCTTCGGGACGCCCTGCAAGAGAACTTGGTACCATATCGCTGATGCTTTAATAATTATTTTTCAAACTCACCCTCCAATGGCATGTGCAACAAAGGTGACCACGCCATTGTGGATGTTCCTGTGAAATCATCGACTCTATTTCCTGAAGATTCTACTAAGGTATTCTATTCAATGAAAGGTTAGAGGGAATTAGGTGCACTCAAGAGAAATGACATTATCTTTGCTTCTGGCATGTTTTTTCCCCTTATTCCCTGTCATGTGGTCATGAGATGTCAGACCCAGTTCCCTTGCAAGAGCTCAGGCGGAAAGCCAGATGGTCCTTGCCAATAGAACCAGAAGCCAAGGCAAAGATCACTTGGGAGAATGCTGCTCTTTAGGCGGAGAAGACTCTGTGGGTGACTCATTCGGTCAGATCAGGATCAGGCTCTTCACAGCTTGTCAATATGGTCCCAAATCTAATTTTTTTTTATTCAAGGCATGGCTGCCCTCAGGTGGTGGGAGTAGGAGGCTCAGCCTTTGCTCCTGTGAGCGGGAATTGAACCTCCATCCCAGTGAGCCGCAGTCCCGCGCACAACAACTAGGCCCCCAGGGCTCAGCGGTCCCAAATCTAATATCTGGTTCTCAACTTCTCAGTCCTAAGGGGAAAATGACCCTGAGTTGCCTGCCCTTGGCCTTCTTCCTGAGCTGTGTCTGCTCCCTGTGCTGCTCATGTCAATTTGTTTCCCCGTTGGCTTGCCTATCTGGAGCCACGAAGTCCTGATGACTTCGTAACAAAGCAGTATACCCAACTGAAGATATGGAGGATTTTCTGCTCTCACAAAGAGTTAAAGTCTGAGACTCTCTCAGGGGCACTTCTACCCTGTCCGATGGGGTCACTGAGTCAGGGGCAGGGAGTTAGTCTTTCTAGAGCTGGTTTGCTCATGTTGGACACTCGTGACATTTGAGGTTGGCAGTTCTTTGTGGTGGGGACAGGATGCTTAGTAACATCCCTCACTTTCCCCACCTAGGTCCCAGGAACATTTCGTGCAGCCCAACTCATGATGACCCCTGATGCAGAAACCTGGCGGTTGTCCACGTGCCCTGGCAAAATCACGGCAGTCTAAGAGCTGCTGCTCCAGGATTCTGGTCCTCACTCTCATGTCTGTTGGCTCTGAGGACCTGAACACATAGAGTCCTGGCACCAGGTTACCACATCTGCAAAGGAGGTAGTAGTAAAGTTAGTCATCTCAGTATAGTGACCCCATCAGTATAGTGGGTCACTGGGGGGATTGGATGAGTGAACGCCCTTTAGTTAATGGCCTGTCTGCTGTGATGGTTACCTGCTTGGACTCATTTCCTTTTATTGTTCCCAAGTCTGATGGTGGCCCATCACTCAAAGTGCAAGCCTAGTGGGGCCACTTTGTCAAATTGTACAATTCTGGACACTTAAGTACCTTAGTTCTCTTTCTGTATTATCTGAGAGCAAGAAAAGTGAACCACACGAGGAATACTTTCCCCCTCGAGTTCAAAGGAGGCAGTGAGAAAGGAAGTAGAGAGGGGAGTGGATTGAATTCCTAAAGAGTCCATATATAAGAAGTTCTTTTTATGCCTAAACCTTTATTTTCAGTTTCTCTTAGAAATGTGGACAGATCAGCTCTCTCAGCACAAGTGGGAACTGTGCTCACTCCTTCTAACTCCCACAACCGCTCCTCTCCCTTACTTCCCCTACTCCTCTCTCTCTCTCTCTCTTACACACACACACACACATACACACACATATGCGTGCATGTGCGCGTGCTCTCTCTCTCTCTCTCTCTCTCTCTCTCTCTCTCTCTCTCTCTCTCTCTCTTAGAAGAAACAGAAAGGGGAGGAGACTTAAAACATTTTATTTGCTTTGGAAATGTTGTCACTGATCCCCGGAGATGAATCTTATGGGTTTGTTGGCTTTAAAATTCAAAATGGGAAAGCTGCCTCAAAGCACGTGCTGTTTGCTCATGACATCTTCTGCGTTTGCTCTTGGAGTTGGCCAGAGACAGAAAATGCACCATCTTAGTTTGCCATGTGATACCTTTGACTCACTCATGTATTGCCAGCTGCATCTTTCACTTCTCAACCAGAAGGAGCAAAATAGCCTAGCCTGGGACTCTGTTCTGACCAGGAGCCTAAATCCCTGGTCTTTCCACAAAGAGGGAGGAGGAGGGGGTACTGCGCAGTTCCTCCAAGCAGGGTCCCGGGGCTGAGAGAGGAGAGAGCACAGACACCTCCCAGGCAGCATTTTCATCCACAAAGGAGAAGGGAGGCCTGGAAGCTCCCCAGAGAGCTTGGAAAATTCAACCCAATGCCTGGGCATATTTTCTGGAAAGGCAGGATAAAATGGAAAACAGAGTTGAAGGAAGATAATGACCCAAGAAACAATATCAGCAAAATAAACAAGAGATTGCCAAGCTGCAATTGCAGGTTGGAGGTTAGGCAAATTCTTATACATAACAAACAAGCCATTTAAATGACTCCTGGACATTCTCTGAGGCATCATTTGAAGTAGCACCTTGAATTTATTTTGCAGCAGTTACCATGCCAACGGGAAAACGATATTCCAAAGGCTAAATGGACACTCAAGCCCCCAAGCTATCTCACACCTTCAACCTTGACAGGGTTCTCAGGGAGCCCTAGGCCCACCATGTCCCACACAAACTGTCTAATGCCCACAGAGGGGAGGCCATAGGAACAATGAGTCCCACCTTCTCCTTGGTACCCAAAGCATTCTGTTCAATGTGCTGGGGTGCTGTATCCTAACACTCTGCTAGATGGTAAGCCCCGTTCCCAACATGGCAGCCAGTGCTTCTTATCCATCCTCAATACAGAAACTGCAGTAGGCTGCACAGGAAACTGGATTAGAGACTGTCAAAAAATGCTTCAGTAACCAAGGTGTGGCTTTCAGGTTAAAAGTGCTAAGGCACAAACACACACACAAAAGCATCCAAGAAAATGCATAAAGCCAGAGTGGATGTTTATTAAATATTTGGCAAATGGATGAATAAGTAAATAAATGAGTGAAACCCTGATAAATCAGACTTTGACACTATTTTGCTCTTTACTCATGTGTAAAGTTTGCCTGTTGAAGACCAAGCATTCTTTCACAACAGAATTCCTTATTCAAATCATTTCATTAACTACCAGTGGCAGCTACAGGCAAGGCCCGGCGCTGAACTCCTCATTCAAATTTGTTCTAGTTTCCACAACATCCAAATGACTGAATCTATTGAGGAAACTGAGACTCAGAAAGGGAAAAAGAAGTCTCTACTCCCCATATTCACCATGTTGGGGTCAAGGCCTCATAGTTAGGCCTTACAGTGAGCCTGCAGCAGTACAAAACTGATGCACTGAATCCGGTGGCTGTAAAGGAAAGGGTGGGATTCAGTGTATTGGAAGCAGCAAAGCTGGCCCTTGAATCCAGGCCCATGTGACCTCCAGCCCTTTCCCTCAATCCCAGCACAGAGGCTTAAATGCCCTGTTTTCAAGATCAGACAGACCCAACATTGCTTCCTCCACTCTGCTCTGACCATCTAAAGAAATGGCACCTATCGCTTAAGTCAGGGGTTCTTTACCTTCCTCATGCCATGATCCTTTCAGACAGTTCCTCATGTTGTAATGACTCCCAACCATAACATTATTTTCATTGCTACTTCATCACTGTCATTTTGCTACTGCTATGAATCATAATGTAAATATCTGATGTACTAGGTGACCCATGTGAAAGAGCCATTTGACCCCCGAAAAGGGTCCCAACCCACAGGTTGAGAACTGCTGACTTAAGCTCTCTTCCAGTGTGAAATGACCACCTCTTGCCCAGTGGAGTCGCAGGGTGAGTGATGAGTGACACCACTGTTTGGAGCGCTTCCTGGGAGTCCAGCATAGAGCAGACAAAGGGTGAATCCAAACACAAGGATGATCACTGATAGCAGTAGCGCTTGCACACAGCTGAGCTTCTCTTTCAGTTTTAGGCATGCAGATAACAAAAAGGCAAAGGTCAACTCCAGATTTATAAGCTTCCAAACACAGGGCACGTAGACGTACACATTTAGGGAGTAAAATTTACTATTCACAAATATTTCGTCCTCTTATTTACTTTCTTTACAGATAAAAACCAATAAATTCTATTATACTTGAGTGAGCAATTTTAGATGTGTGTGAGAGAGATGTCTGTAAACACACACAGTATTTGGTCTCTATATTTTTCTCAAGGCTTTTGAACCTTTATTCTTCCATTATCAGTGAAGTAAAGGAATTTTCCCCTTGGTCTTTAGCAGACTTCATTTCTGTGCTGCTTCCTCTGAGCCTCTTTTGGCATCCTAGATTCCTATCCATGTCAATTCTGACTTCTTTATTTACTGGCCTTGTTTGAAAGCACAACACAAGGACAAGATCTTGGATAAGGCAGAGTGGGAAAAAGAGAAAATAAAAGGAAATAATTTGGATCCTCAAACCATCTCTCTCCTGCCAATTGAGCATGAGGTCTTTGAGGTCAAGTTTTCCTGGGATGTTGGGGGAGGGGGCTTTTTAGGACCCTACAGTACAAAAAAAATTCCTCTATCATATCTCTCAGATTCCCAGTCCAACGTCATAAGTCTGATATTAGCCCATATGTCTAATACCAATCTATAAGTCCTCTTCAGACTCACGAAACATGTGAAAGGATGCCAAATGCTGAGTGACCACAAGCTAGTGGGGAGAAAGTCTTTGGATCCGGTGGTATTATAAGCATCTCAGTGCTGGCAGGAGTCTACACGTGGCTTCTCTAGGTCCAGATTTCTAGCCGCATCCGGTTAGGTCTATGTGGTTTCTCCTCAGGGATGTCTCACAGGGAGCCAGTCTCATCAGTCAAGTGCCTCCCAGGAAGACAACTGAGAAAGACAGTGTCTCTGCCTCCAAGAAGGAATTACCAGATTTCCCAGAATTCTCAGGAGAAGACCATGCCCACACAGAAGTCTCATTGGCTTTCTCCAGATTGACAAGGCTAAACTCTACCCCTACACTCTTAATCCTCAAGTCTACATCAGATTAGGTGACTACCACACACTCATCTACCACATACCCATAAGAATCTTCAGGAGAAGGTATCCGCTGATTGACTTCTGCATTGGCATCCAATTCCCTTAAAGAGGGTTGACTGCAAGAAGGAGCAAGTGAATTCCTCAAGGGTAATTTTAGGCAAAGCATACAAAAGACATGAGTGTCTCCGTGTTGGATCAAGGAAACTAAACTAGAAAAAAAGTGCTATTGATTGAATTGAGTCCCCCTCAAAAAGTTGTGCTGAAGTTCTAGTCCCAAGTCTAAATAGGCAAATGTTGTTAATCAACCTGGTCTTGGTCCTTGACTCTTGGCAACTCCAAGCTTAATGGAATGAAACACGGCTCGATCCTGAACCAGGTATGTGACTGGATGCAAATCAGACTGTTGTGGTCCTTTGCATTTCTCTGAAGTGATTTTCACCAGGCTTTCTTTCTAGTCTGTCTTACACTGAAATGTCACTGAGACCTGTGCAGACAGGTGGTGGCTGCCTGTGAAGTGAAGGAATCCAACCTCATTTCTCACATGGAAGGTGAGAACAGGGAGTTTCTTGTGTGATATTAATGAGATCATAGTGGAAAGGAAACATTACAGTTTGGCTAATGCTTTCCAAAGGTTGTTTTATATGAAAGCAGAATAAACACACATACGTACGCACACACACAACCAAGAGATCATGTGAAGACTGTCAAGAAATGGCAGGGGCTACAAAAGAGAAAGAGAAGGACCCTTCCCAAGAGCTGGTTCCTAACAAGGACAGCTAGTCTTCAAATGTGTGAAACAATGAATTTAAATTTTTAAAAGTCAGGACTTGGTGCTATTTTTGTTATGGCAATAGTAGGTAATTAAGGTAAGGGATGGCAAGTATTCAGCTTTGTTGAGAAACCAGTCCTCTAACTATAAAACTGGGGCTTATGAGGACACATGAATACTTGATCACATAAGTGTTGTAGCAAAAATTAACTGCAAACTGCACCTTGTGAATTTGCTAGTACTTGTACAGCCCAGGACATAGTCAATGAACCCCAACTATTGCCTAGAATGCTATTTTTTATAGTCAATTTTTTTATCTCAATTAAAATTTTGAGTTCAATGTAGTAGAGCAGATAAAGTAGAATAGATAGGTTCAAAAAACTCCACTTACTTCCTAACCATATAACCTTAAGGAAATGAGGTGATGGCATCCTCTCCATCTGAAATGTGGACTAACATGGGGGCTTACCTTGCAGACATGAGGTAAGAGTGAAAACATGGAGGAGCATACTGCACAGGATCTGGAGGGTAGTGTTGCTCAATCAGTGCTGGGGATAATAGTAAGCAAAGTAAGAATTCCATAATTGAGTGAAAAAAATAGATATTCTAGAGTTTACTAGGTAAAGAATGTATCCAATACTCTACTTCTGGGAAACAAGATTTATCTTTCAGAAACTTGGCTTTGGTTTACATGATAATGGTCATGTTCTATACAGTAAATCTCTTCATAAGAGAAAGTTAAACTTTGTGATTAATATGCTGGTTCATCAATTATCTCTCCAAATATATATATTTGTATAGGATACAAAGTATATGACATGATTTAGAGTACTAGTCAAATATGCAATACCTTTTTAAGAAATTTCCAATTGTCACTAATACTACCATAGATTTTTGCAAAACTCCTGCTCATTGCCATTAACCATGACTTGACATATAGTTATAATGATGACTGCAGATCCAGCACCTTATGAAGTATACACCTTATGAGTATACACCTCAAGACCTTAGGTGTAGCCTTTGCCAACTTCCATGGTGAGAATATTCCCACAGTGGCCACTTTCAAGCTACAAAAGTGAAATATCTGAACATGAACAGGGAAGAGAAGTGCACTAGCACATCATTATTTAGTATTTTCCTATAAAGATACAAGAGCTATACATAGCTTTAACATTTAGTTAATAATGAAGTGTTTAGAAAGTGAAACATTTTGGATATTTACTATCTTTGTTTTAAATACACCATATTTAATAGCAAGTTTATATATATAATGGTAAGCAAGAAGCATATTTCAACAAGATGCTTGACTTGAAGGGAAAACTATCTAAGCTTCATTTCTTTGAGAGTAATTTGCCCCCACCTAAAGCTGTAACAGCTGTGTACAAAAAAGTTATAAGGATAAATGAAAAACATTAAAATTCTCCAATCCAACAAGGTACCCAAGGACTCTTTTATGCCTTGTTTTTTGTTTGTTTTGTTTTTGTTAAACAGTGAGAGCAAACTAACTTACTGGAATATAAAGGGAAGAGCTGAATGCAAAGGGAATGAGTGTGCCACTAATGGAGAAGGGGTGTTTTTCACCAAACCAGAGTGGTCCCCAGCCCATCTCCACTTGATGTCTCTCCAAACATACCATTGGCCATTTAGTAAAAAGAACAGCAAAATAAACAAAAAAGGATAAATACAGTATGCTTGTGCACATGCACCAGTACTTTATGTACAAAAAAGGATTGGTGCAGGGGGAAAGAAAGGAGAGAGAAAACTACAGGAGCCAGGATGTGGTGGAAGCAAATTGTGCTTTTCTAATGGAGAATGGATTCTTGGTTGGTAGGCCGAGAGCTCTGGCGGAAAGGGGTGGACTCCCTTTGAGAAGATGCCTCCTGTTTGCTGCTGGAACACATCCATTGAATTGTCTCCATCCTCCCTTCCCAACTGTATAGGTGTATCTGTTTCATTGATAGCCTGTCCATCAAATCAGAATCTGATCTGCCTCATTGACAAACCCTGCCATTCACAATAGATTGTCCCAAGTTTACAAAGTGGTGCATGTCTCTTTATCTTACACTGTATGACAGAACCATCTGCCCCTGCCATGTTGAAATTAATATGATCATTATTCTCTGCCTGCACTCCTTCCATGGCTTTCTGGTGCCATGGAGCACCAGCGTCTCCTCAGCTGCAGCTTCGCTTAAACAGGAAACAGGTCCTCACAGAATGAGCACGAAACAGCACCAGGAACATAAGTATAGAGTTTAATCATGGCAGTGTTTCAACAGCTGGCCCGTATAAGTCCTGTCCATTTCATAAAGGGCTCTGTCTGTGGAAGCTGACTCTAGCACAAAGCCTTGTGAGAGAAGTGTGTGTCTGATCCACAAGCCTACTGTCCATGCTTCTGAAGGACATCTGTCACTTGTATCCTGTTTCAAAATCTCAAATCTTGTTTATTTTTTTCAGACTCCTCCCCTTCTCTGACCTTCTAATAAGGCCCTTCATGCTCTCCCTGCCCTTCCCTTTGACTTCTGTGGTCACCTCCTCAGTCAAGGCCATTGATGGTTGCCTGCCTCCTGTTCTTTCCCCTGTCATTAGCCTATGTCCTTTTCTCACACTGTCTTTCTCCACTTACCACCCAGAGGGCACAAGATCCAGCAGGGTGAGAGACTGCTAAGAGTCATGGGCCAGTTCAAAGATAGCAACAACCATGCAAAGAAATTCACCCCTTTAGGGCCATTTCCTGCCTCATGTACTCCACTAGCCCTTGAAAACCTAGAGCATATAGCAGTTCAAAGACTCCCAAAGCCCTAAACTGTCTGTCTTAGTGTAGGGATTATTAAACACAGCTTTCATTTTTTGTTGTTGTTGCTGCTATTCATTTATGTGCATTGATCTCATTTGTTGGGCATCATGTTGACCCATTTACATTTACTCCTCAAAATGACTTAAATGCAGTAAGTACTAGTATTGCCACAATTTTACAGATGTGAGTCTCAAGGATGAAAAATCTGGATAAAGATTACACCTCCTGTAATGTTGATTGGTTGCTTGCGTAAGTAGCCAAGCAGATGAAACCGATAAGGTAGCACCACTTCTCTGTGATATTGTTTCCATTTTAGGGCTGGGACTTGGATGAGGCAAGTGAAGCACTGTCATGAGTGCAGCATCACACAGAGCAATCAACATAAATAATATTCGGTCAGCATGATTACTTTCTAAATTAGACAAACGCAAAAACATCATGAGCAACAAAAATGTCAAATTTTAAAATAAAGATGGTATCTGACCCTACTCGTGTACAACTCTGTTTCATATACCTTATCCTCATCATTTCTTGATTCCAAGAAAACTGTGATTGTTTTAAAATATTAGATGGCCTAATGAGTTTGTCCAAGTCCCCTTATACTGTGTGCCTAAGGCAAGTTGCACACTTGCCTCAGCCTATCCCTACTTCCATGATCCTATTTTTTAAAAAGCCTCACTGTTTCTCTCCCCTTCACCCCGTTGCTACCACCTTCTTGAGCTCTCAGGATTGACTTTTCTTTCAGCATTGGTTCTACCACAGGAAATTTTGGCTACTTTAGGCCAAAAGGAGATTTTTTTTTTGAAGTGGGTAAGAGAAAAATCTCTACAAGGAAATATTTTATTTTTGTTATTTTAATAGGATATTTTGCAGCATCAGCTGACCAATAGTTGAGATGACTGGGTAATGAAGTGTCCCTCAGAAGAGGCTGCAGTCAAGGTTTTCATGACAGCTCCCACATGCATTGCTGTGATACACTCTGAAGCATTAACCCAGCAGGGGTATAATCTACCTACTGCTGAAAACAAACCCACTGGCTTATGGTGTTTTATTTGTGTAGGGATTAAATGAAGGGAGATGCTTCTTTCATTTAATTTGTTGGAATTTGAGATCATGTAAAGGTGGTGTATATTAAAGAATGCCTTCTAGTTTATCCTCAAAGAAGAAAAGCATTCTGGTTTAAATAAAATTGTTCTTTGTATTTTTAAGTGAGGACTAAGGTGTGCCACACCCGGGACACAGTATTTTCAATTGCCTCATGAATAATTAGAAGTTGAACCATGAATAAGGGAAACTGAAGAGTCATTGATGTCTTTTAATTATGGTACTGGCAAAAAATATTGAATATACAATGGATTTGCCAAAAGAATAAACCAACCTGTCTTGAAAGAAGTACAACCAGAATGCTTCTTAGAAGCAGGGATGATGATAGTTCATCTCATATACTTTGGACGAATAACCAGGCACGAGTAGTCCCTGGAGAATGATGCCATGCTTGCTAACTTAGAGGGCTAGTGAAAAAGAGGAAGCGCTTCAACAATATGCCTTCACACAGTGGCTGCAATAATGGACTCAAGCAAAGCAATGCATGCGAGCATGGTGCCCCACCAGGCAGCATTTCACTCAATGGGGCACTTGTCAAAACCCACATGTTGGAAGCCAACAACAAGAACATTTCAGAATAATCAAATGCCTGGGCCTCTTCCATGAGCCAACTGAAATGCAAGACATCTAATTAAATGAATAAGTAGCATTGTTGCTTAGTAGAAAGTCAAAAGGCTCCTGAGTTGTAATGCAGTTTTGAATGAGTTCTAGGCTGTCTTAAGTATGCACTTGTCATGAGCCATACCCAGGAGGGACTAAAGGGAATACAGTCATGAGCAGAGCTCTCTAAATCAATATACATGTAATAAACCAACCCACTCACAGGACAGAGAAGGGCCTCCTCCCATTATAAGCACAAAGGATAGACGGACAAAGCAACATCAGCAAATAACTGTGAAGCAGAGCTTTTGAAGAAAAGCAAACAATCCTAGATGTCCAGAAACAAAGGGAAAATGAATGTGAATGGGGAGACCCTGCGCTCTAGGGATTGTCTAGACAAGAAGAGGCGTGGAATTGAAACTAAACGCATAGCAAACTATTCGAGTCTTGAAAAATTATCCTTTTGATGAAAGGAAGATTTGAAAAATTCTTCTGTTGGCCGAAAGTTGCAGTACCATATACAATGGCTTCAATCTATCTGGAGTTGTGGAAACAATAGTAACAGAGAGAGAACTCGCAACTGATAAAATGTACATCACATGACGCGCCCATGGGTGGGATTCAAATTAATAGGGACTCTCAAAGCTGCAGTTAAGAATCCCAATCAAGCAACGCTTTTCATTGGACACATCTGCAGCACAGTGTGCTGAAGAGCAAAGATGTCACCCTGAGGCCTGAGCTGCAAGGGGCCCAGGGCATGGCATTTTGATCGCTTCATCTGCATGTGAAAGTGGGGCTGTGCTAATGAAGATGACTGTGGGAAACAGAACGATTTCTCCCAAGCTGTATCCCTCCCCCAAAGATATGATGAACTTGGCTGCTTGTTACAGGTGGCAAATGACTATACACTTAGAGGTCACCAGAAGTAGGTCAGGGGTTATTCATCCTAAGGGATAATAAGCTGTATAGTCTGCCCCCACCATAAGTAGGGTCCACGCCCTTCTGACAAGGACAGTGATAGATTACTTCCTTTTAGGAGAGCCCAGGGAGGTCAAGGCCAAGCAAGGGTGACCAAGGTTAGGCCACCACCATGAATCCAAGGGTCCACACTTCTTATCACATGTATGCCCCTATTCCCTCCCCTTCTTATTACATGTGTGCCCCTAGCTCCCCTTCCTGTTATGCTTATGCCTGTTGTACATCCCCTTCCTGTGACGTGTTTGATTACCTGTAACTGTGCCTCCTAAGTTGATATAAACCTTGGTTAGCAATAAAGAATCTCTCTGCGGCTTTCTCTCTCCATGTGAATCATCTGACTCTGTTATTTTAATCTCTTTTCTATCCCTCATGTGTTCTATGACCATACTATAATCCTCACTTATTATCACTGTACAACTGCACCTATGAGACCCATGATGATGTGTTGAGGGCTGGAGTCCCTGACAGAAGACCACAGAAGAATGAATGCATTTGACTCAGGGTGATGGTGTAGAATATAGTGAGACCTACTACTGAAAAGTCAGTCATTAAAATCCCTAAGAAACACACTTCTACTTTGACACACATGAGGGGGGGAGGGGGGTTGGTGGCAGGAGGTGGTCACCATGAATTGGGATCTCTTGGACAGCATGTGAAATGGTACCAGAATTAATAATTGAACATAAGGCAAACATATAGGAGACAAATATTCAACTCCTTGAAGATGTATGTTTCTAAGATTGCTAGCTTTTATGAGAGTAGAAAGTCCTGTCTTTCCCCAGCTGAGTGTCTGGTGGTTTCAAACTACTAACCTTGTGATTTGCAACCCAATGCGTAACCAAGAAGACCGTCCTACTGTAGTTGATTGAGTCCCTAACAGCAAGTCACGACTAGAACCTATGACAGCAGCCATTTTTCTTCAGAGCATCATGGTTAGAGCTCTGAAGAACATTGGCTCAGTTGTAGGCAATTATGATAGTTAGGATTTTGGTGCCAGTGTGTCATGCTTAAGAAGATATGGGTGGAGCCTATCAATCAGGTTGCAGCTTGATGACCTCATTTGGAGGTGCCACTGAGATAAATGGCTCTCTGGAGATGAGCCCCACACTCACTCTCTCTGCCTTCACCTTTATACTGGTGATCCACACTGAGACCTCCGCATGCAAGTCCTGTGATGCGTCCTCCACCATGGGGTCCACTGGCTGGTGCTATTCCTGCATTTTATGTCATTGCATGTGGCTTTGGGTGTCTGAAGAGGAACTTAAGAACTAGTGTCAGACATACGGACTTCAGTCAGAGTGGGCTGCGATGTTTACCTGATGTACAATTACTTCTTGATAGAAAGCTCTCTCTTACATATACGTGAATGTCTCTGGTTTTGTTTCTCTAGTCAACTCGGCCTGACCCAGCAATCCATATTGTAATGGTTAAGAGGTCCAATTAAGATAAATTATTTGTTATGCCATTATCACTTCGAAAGGGGAAGTTCTAATATGGCCGTCAAATTGCTTTATGTATGCTATTCAAGAGAGCACCTTTGTAAGATGTAAAGATATGTATAGCTGTCAATGATACGATCTAAGCATTGGCACTTAAAAAATCAACAAACAACTTTTGACCATGAGGTGGATTCCATAGTGACCCTGTCGGAGAGAGCAGCTCTGCCCCCGTGGGTCTCTGAGACTGCCACTCTTTACTAGAGTCCAAAATCTAGTCTTCCTCCTGCAAAACAGCTTGCCTTCTGTGGCAGTCATGTGCTTATGTTAATTTTATAATTGAAATGTAGGGGTAGAGTCTGGTCTGTTAATCAGGAGGAAGCCATTGAGTAGCTGATGAAGCCTCTGTGTGGGCATGGCTTTCACCTGAGACTCCTGGGAAATCTCACGGTACTTCCCACGTGAAGATGAGAAGCTATCTTCCCCAGTTGTTGGGAGTCAGTTTCAGAGACGATTAATCACGGAAAAGACAAGATGCAGACTCTGAGATGTTGGAGGAGCCAGCGGAGAGACCACACGGCTCTGCCATGGGGAAGACAGACCTCTGAAGCTGGAGTGGCATGCTGTTGATGGACCTGAGCCCTGGAAGCGAGGAGCCGTGGGGAGACCCCTGCCAGCGCCAGAATTCTGCACCCACTGACCTGTGACTTCCTGAGTCAGAAGCAGACATTATAGACTGATTGCAGGCATATGGGTTAATACCGGACTTATGACTTTGAACTGGACTGGGCTGGGATGGTTTCTCCATGTCCCATTCCTTTTGTATATAAACCTTTTCCTTATACCTATATGTGTGTCTCTGAAGTTTGTTCCTCTAGTCTACCCGGACTAACACACCTTCTCACTGCTCACTTTGTGGTTAGTAACCCAAAGCATCACCGCTATGACATCAGGGCTCACAGATCACTGGTACCAGCAGCTAATAATGATTACTATGCTCAGTCCCATAGTTATCATTTAATGAATGCTTTCTCTTTTAATCCCCAGGGTTACTCATTAAGATAGTGTTAAGGTGCAGTGAATCATTTATATGACCCCTCTAGTCCTAGTCCTTCATGTTGTGTCATATTGTAAATCCCAGCCTCGACCTTTTATAGTCCTACTTTGGGTGATTTGTCAGTTAGTGATTTGTCAGGTAAGATTAAGGTGGAATATGTCATGAGTCTCAACCTTACTAAAAGATATGATTTAAGTCACCATGCTTAGTTACCTTGGGGGTGTAATTTACAAATTATCTATCACTTTTGATGTCTACTTTAAATCATGAACCAACTTCCTGCTGTTTCCTTCGTTGGCCAACTGCCACCGTCCTGCTTACTTGGGAACAGCAGGTGCTGGGGTCACTGCACTGTTGAGACGAGATCTGCTCCACTTCACACGCTCAGCAACGAGCCGCACGCCTTCTTCCTCGCCTTCTGAGATCCAAAACCACACCTCCAGCAACGCATCAGAGAAGATACGTGCAAGATGCCTCTACCACCCCTCCTGCTTCCTGACTGAGCACCGAAAGAAGACTCAAAGGGATTTCAGCTACCACCCTAAAAGACCTCTGGCCTAGTACTCAGTGACCCATGATGGTAATGTGAGTCCCAGTTTTGCTTGGCTTTAGGCAGGAAAACGATATCACTCTCAGATGTTTTGTGTCTCTGTAGTGGCACTGAATCACCCCAGCAAAGTTGACCCTCATGTCTGGGCTCGAGCTTCTGGCTAGCCTCCACCTGATCTCCAGTTCTTGAAACTTGATATAGCAGCCGGCTTCCTGAACTGCTTCGCTAATTTATGAGGCCTCATAAATCAACAGTCCTACTGGGTGTGACTGCATTACTCAGCCAGGACTTGTGTATCGAAAGAGGGAAATACTGTTAACAATCTCTTCCTGGAGGTTCGTAAATATTGTTCACAGGAAAAAGGGAGAGTCTGTTTGATGAGAGCATGCATTCAATTCATTATTAAAATGTCAGTCATCTGCACGTAAGGTGTTTCTGTTTTCCAGCAATATATTTTTTCCACAGAACATTGAGTCGAAGAAATAAAATGCTAACAGAGACACATGTGAATGAATCAGAAACAGGATAAAAAGAAAATACCAGCACTTTTTCCTAGTTGAGAGGCTATTGCAGGCTTTCCCCTGGAGATGGCCTGACTTCGGAAAAACCCAAGGGGACTTATTGGCGCAGGTGGTGTTTGGCGCAACTTGCTAGGTCTGCTCTCTCCAAATGGACGCTAAGCCATATTTTGAAGTATGTGTTTTTAGCAAGCTTCCCATTTTTCACTGCAAAGAAACCCAATTTATCCTTTGTTCAAAGAAAGAGTGGAATCACAGTCATCTCCGTGGGAACTGATGAAAACATTGGCAAAACTTTCAGAAAAGAGAGATCAAATTGCTTACCAGTCCTCGTAAGAAAACATAAAAGATAAATATATGCTTTTTCATATACACTCCTTTTTATTCTTCTCTCACCAACTTGGAAAGCAGGTCAAAGGGAGGGAAGGCAGGAGGAGTGGGGGGAAGCACTGAAGTGCCTCTTAAAATCCGCAGCTCAGCATTTTAATCATTAAACCAGATCATTCAAACAAACAAAAACAACCCCAAACATTAAACTTTCACTCTGATTTTTCAATTTCTTTCATAACTCCAGGCTGGTTTTGCAGAGCTGACAGAAACAAATGTCCACCCCTCCAAAGAAACCTTGTGCCCACAAGGCCAGCTCATTGCTTGGTCTTCCTTGGAGAAAAGTAATCTTGTTTTGTTTTTATATAAATGGAAAAGTTTCAAACAGGAGAGACTCAAGTCAGAAATAAGAGTGACAGGACCAACACGCATTGCCAAGAAACAAAAGGTCAGGATGTGAACCATTTGTCCGTGGGAAGAATGTGTCAAGATGTAAACCATTTGTTCCCATGAAAAATGTGTTCAGGACGGCAATCCTGTTTAACCAAACCTCAGGGAACTCCCTGCCTCCTGCCAATCTGTACATTTCAAAGGATTTCAAGCTGAAGCTAGATCTTGCCAAAAATCAGTCATTAACCCCTTACCTTTCCTTTCTTCTCACCACTTGAAGGAAGGGGGACTTTGTATTTTTATGGAATGCTGCTCAGGTGTTATTACTCCTCCATGAGACCCTTCTCTCTTTCCCCTCCTTCCAACAGTGTCAGAGATTTTCTTCTTTAGCTACTCCCACGCTGTCACAGACCCTCTGTGTGCTAGAGTGAAGATTATAGATTAAACCCCACTGAAAGTGATGGAGTGAGTTTTTCCCTAACATTTCTGGTCAACACTCCCGTCTGTGATGCACTCACTCCACTGGAAATTCTGCTTTCCTCAGCTGCCTCTGGTTCCAACCTTGCATGGACTCAGATGGAAGAGCCGAAAATGGCCAACTTAGAGGTAAATGGGGCTGGAGGAAAATTAAAAGCCTACTCTTTCATTTTCAACTTCTAGATACACGGCAGGGGTTACCCTTAATTATCACGAGTCCAAATGTTCTCTGTTCAGCAAGACTTAATGCTTTCTTGACAGAGAAGTTTGTTTTTTTATTAATAAGATGCTCAGAGGTTTTCATTGAAAGAGCATGCGATAGCGATAATAATAATAATAATAATAATAATAATAATAATAATAACCATTGCGTGGAGAGTGAGGCAGAAAGGAGGCAGAAAATTGCCTTCAATGTCCAGAGCTGGCGCAACCCTATTGCGTGTTTCCAAAGGCATTTGGCTTGCCAGGAACAGTCCAGGAAATAAGGGAGGTCAGTTCCACGCCAGAAGGGCAAGCAGTCCCCCTGCGAACCATGAAGACTGGAGTAGTTCAAATGGCAGTGCACAGTATGTGGGACTTCACCCAACCACCGGACAAATGGGTAAACACTCAACGACCAGGTAAAGCAATGGTTCTTAACCTTTGGGTCTCGATGCCTGTGAGGGTCAAACGACCCGAAAAACACTTATTCCTGTTGGTTTTAGGAACGCAGTCACTGCTCCTCTGTGCCCAGGCAGAGCCACCCACACACAGATACACCCAGAAGACTGTTGCCCATGCTACACCCTGCTTCAAGACAGAATGCCATCTATTAGTCATCAGAGATATATATTTCACAATATAGAATGACATTCTTCTTATGATGAGTCACTATACTTATGTTCAATTGGTAACAATGAAAATGCATCCTGCACATCAGATATTTGCATGATGATTCTTAGCCAAATCACAGTGACGAAGTAGCAGCAAATATAATTTTATGATTGGAGGTAGCCACCACATAAGGGACTAAAGGGTCGAGGAAGATTGAGAACCACTGAGCTGGAAGGTTGGCAGTTCGAACTTGCCCAGGGGCTGGGGCAGTTTTCATTCTGTTGAGTATCAGCTCGCAGGGCTCGGGACTGACTGCATGGCACATAATAACCAGAGGCTCCTGAGAAGACAGCCTGGCAGTCTGCTTCCAGAGGTCACCACCTTGAAAACTTGACCATTCTGCTTTTTACACAAG
Source organism: Nesogale talazaci (assembly GCA_004026705.1). Taxonomy (NCBI): domain Eukaryota; kingdom Metazoa; phylum Chordata; class Mammalia; order Afrosoricida; family Tenrecidae; genus Nesogale; species Nesogale talazaci. Next base: position 14,931 of record PVJH01023374.1, on the reverse strand, counting down.
GAGGTTGCCTTGAGTTGAAATCATAGAAATGGAAATTGACAATGGCAGAACCTATCCATGAGAGACATTCCTTTCCCTTCATTGCACAATTTTCTATTCAGCCAACATGGGGCCTTGTAGTCTTTCTCTTGGAGCACGTAAGGCAACTGCTACCAGAGATACCGTGTGTGCACCTCTTCTGCTGTTTGAGGTAGTGTAGTCATTCCTTTTCAGTTCTCCTCGTGCATAGGACACACTCACTTTACAGGAGAATAAGTCATCGTGGTAATGCTGCTGCAGGGGAAGTCATTCAACAAACCATCACTAGCTGATTGGCCAACTCATTTTTCTTTCTAAGCATTAGAGTTCATTGAGGTGGATCAGAAGATATCAACCGCATCTAAGGACTTGGAAAGGAGCAGCAGGGTGAATTATAGTGTTAAGCTGGTCATCTCAAGGTTGGTAGTTTGAAGCCAGTAGCTTCTCTATGAGAGAAAGATGAGGCTGTCTACTCCTGCAAAGATTCATAACCTTGAAAACCTCAAGTGGCAGTTTAGTTCCAGTGGGTTACTATGACTCAGAATTGATTCAAGGGTAGCGGGCAGGGAACACAACATAAATGGAGGGCAGGCACCTAGTAAATGCAAGAATCTCAAATCCGTAATATTCCAAACACTGTCTAAATATTAACAAGTGACCTATCTCACACACACACACTGGTGACTAGGATTCCAACATAGGCAGACAGTATGTCAATGACGAAAATGAAAATTTGTTTTCAACTTTTTTTTTTCTCCCACCCCCAGTTTTCAATTTCTATGGAATTTATAGCAGGTGGCCACTATGCATTTTTTATCACGAAACTATTCTATTGACAAACCAAAACAAAATGCATCTTATTTAGCTCTTTAAGCTTCATGTTCTCCATTTTTTGATGGCATTAAAAAAATACGATTGACTTCATATTTGTATCAAGTGAGTTTTAAAATGGAAACTAATTGTGCTCGCTTCAGCAGCACATATACTAAAAACAGAAACCAATCGTGGAGGTAGGAGCAGATGGCAGTTTATTCTATTGTAGCTGGGGTCTTCATGAGTGAAGGCCCACTTTGATGGTAGTAGACAACAGCGAGTGAAGGAACTCACCCCAGGTGTGTGCACAGGCTCTGCTTGGAGGTTGGCAAGAGCTCCACCGGCCTGAAACAAGCAGGTGAACTCTCCAAGGTACAGAACTAGGTAGGTGCTACCCAAGCTTCTCATATACTTAGCTTCTCCCTTGGACAGAAATATAAGTGTGTGTGAAGAAGTAAGAAAGTGTGTTTTCTTTCAATACTTCCCTAAATTTAAGTGCTTAAGGAGTTCTGGGATTCAGTTTGAATGCCAGTGATATAAACTCTGGAAGGTAATAATGGGTTTTGCAAATACCCTGCTGTTTTCCCAACTCCAGTAGGAGCATAATTGCTGTAATTTCTCCTGCCCCATGTATAACAGGGTTTTAACATTTGGTATTATTAGCTGGTTAAATTTAAAAAGAAATAATCCAATTCTACAGAGGATGGGTATTCAGCATCTTCCAATCCATATCTCATTTAAAGAAAGTAGACAGCTATTACTATGTCATAGGAAGACCCACAGTTTATTGTTACAGAGAGGTCCCATACTTTAAGTGGTTGGAACCAAAGAGTCAAATGGTCTAGATGTTTTCTTCCAGTTACAAAATAATGGATATTAGGGGTAATTGTGGCTGTGGTGATCATGTATCTATGTCAATTTCATTGAGATGTCAGGGTGGAGTCTAGCCTATTAATGTGAAGATAGCCATTGAGTAGTCAATGAGACCTCTGTGTGGGCATGGCTTTCTCCTGAGAATTCTGGGAAGTCTCGCAGTATTTTGCTCATGGAGATGAGAGACCATTTTTTCCCAGTTGTTGGAAGTTGCTCAACAGACAAAACAAGATGGCAGCTTTTGAGGAACTGGAGGAGCCAGAGGAGTAGTCACACAGCCTTACCCTGATGGAACCAGACCTCTGAAGCTGGAGAAGCCATGTGGAGACCCCTGCCAGCGCTGGCTAGCTTTTACCACCACTGGATGTTGTTGATGGACCCTGAGCCCTGAAAGTGAGGAGCCATGGGGGGCTGTTGCCAGTGCCGGGATGCTTCGACTGCACGTGCTTCATGAGTCAGAAAGAGACTTTATGGACTGGTATCAGACAAATGGGCTAATGTTGGATTTATGACCTTGGACTGGACTGGGGTGGGATGCTTTCTTCATGTTCCATTCCTCTTGTATAGAAAGCTTTCCCTTATATCCATATGCATGTCTCTGAATTTGTTTCTCTAGTGTACCTGAATTAACAGTGGCCATCATATAAAAAGGAGTTTCAAGAAGATCCAGTTCTGATTATCACACACCTTCCATAGTACTAAAAGAGAAGAAGAAGAAAAGTGGACATGGAAAACCAATACAGAGTTTGAATGGGAAGGAAGTTTTCATTCACAACATTGCCAATGACGCCAAGTGTGTTAGACCGGGTAGACTAGAGGAACAAATTTACAGACTCTCATATGGATATAAGGAAAATGTTTATATACAAGAGGAACAGGACATTGAGCCCGGTCCAGTTCAAAGTCATAAGTCCTATATTAACCCAGTCTATAAAGTCTCCTTCTGACTCATGAAGTCACAGGTCAGTGGGTGCAGAATCCCGACACTGGCAGGGGTCTCCACATGTCTCCTTGCTTCCAGGGCTCAGGGTCCATCAATAGCAGAAGCAACTCATCACTGGTAGAGGTCTCCATGTGGCTGTCCCAGCTTCAGAGGTCTGGCTCCATCAGGGCAAAGCCGTGTGGTCTCTCTACCGGCTCCTCCAGCTTCTCGGACACTGCCATCTTGTCTTGTCCATGATTCATCATCTCTCAGACTAATTCCCAACAACTGGGGAAGATAGCTTCTAATTTTCATGAGGGAAATAACACAATAGCACGAGATTCCCCAGAAGTCTCAGGAGAAAGCCATGCCCACATAGAGGTCTCATTGGCTCCTCAATGGCTATCTCCAGATTAACAGGCCAGACACCACCCCTAAATCTCAATTATAAAATTAACATAAGCACATGACTGCCACACCAATGTTCACCAGAACCTAGGAATAATATTAGATTTCTCCATTTTTGTCAGTCCAAATAATTTCTTAAATTATTTTTAACAAGTGGAACCTTCTACAACCAAGAGAAATAGACAACAATCAAGCCTCTTTACTGGTGCTTCTCTTTTTGACCCCAACAGCTTCCTAGCCGAGATCCCTTCTTTATTTCCTTGCTCCCCAGTTTATAGTCTAACTTTTGAAGACTGTATCAGATTAATATTCTCCCACTTGAAACCCTCCAAAGCATTGCCAGGGTCCTATAGAACCCTATATGACTTGACACCCCCTTTCCTTCAGTACACCACCTTGTCCTTCTCTCCTCCTCTCACCATAGGGTCAGCAATACCAGTCTTCACTTAGTTCTGTGAGTATATCACAGAACCTCTTCCCTGTCTTGAGGATTCTTCCTTGATGTTCTCTCTCTCTTGAGAGAGAGAGAGCATGAGGCCTTTCCCTCCCCACTTCTTTCTGACTGAGTTGTCATCTCACTTCCTAAGGGAGGCCCTTTGTGACCTTTCTGCCCAAAGAGGCTGTCTATATCACTCTCTCAAACTCTGTCTCTCTCCCATTGCTCTGGATGCTTCCTTCAAAACACTATTTATTTACAACCACGCATTGATTGGTTCTTACTTTGCATATGTTTCTGCATGCTAGATGACAAATCTCCGATAGTAGGGGCTTTGCCAATTCCCCCTCCCATCCCCCAACCCCCCACTGGGATACCTTCAGGGTCTATGGTGTATTCTGATACTCAAAGAAGCCAACAGTACATATTTGTTAAATCAACAGAAGAGGTCAGTATGATTACCTTTAGTGCTAATGTCTCATATTGGATATGCATATTCTTGAGTGTGTTGTCAAGAAGCTATGGAAGCATTTATACTTAGAAGTTGCTAGCCCTGCAGTAATCAATAAAGTAACCAATAGCTAGGTGTATCCTCTATTGCAGCAACTCTCAATCTGTTGGTCGTGCCCCTTTTGGGAGTTGAATGACCCTTTCACCGAGGTTGCCCAATTCATAGCAGTAGCAAAATTACAGTTATGAAGTGGCAATGGAAATAAATGTATGGTTGGAGTCACCACAACACAAAGAACTGCATTAAAGGGTTTCAGCATTAGGAAGGTTGAGAATCATTGCTCCATACTCTTGGGTACTTCTGCCATCACTGAAAGCTCTATTGGACAACACTGCTCTAGGCTTTGAGTTGAGTTGAGTCAATCCTTCTAGAAAAAATAGACATAATAAATTGACTTTTCTGCTACTTCCAACTCTCATACAAGAGTAATCATCTGGGGCCTTACACTATTATCCTCCAACACGAAACAATTCCATTTACAATCCTCAGCCTACTTGGTTTAGTAGGTACAAAAACTGTGATTGACAATGAGGAGTGAGTCTCTTGCTGAGAAATATGAAAACCAGAGGAACCCCTGCCATTCCATTCAAAGGGTCTCTTTTCACTCCAGCTTCAAAAGCCCTGTAGAAAATGATAGTCTTTTTTTACTAGACTATTGTTGAATATTTATCCAGCACCAAAAACTATGCCGAAAGCATGCGCTGGAGCTCATGCTGGTCTCTGCCTTTTGGGACTTACCATTTAATTAGACAGATGGGGAAAAATACCCAAGTGTGGTTCCCAATCACATTTATGAATAATAAGCTGGATTGCTGCTCCTGGCAGGATGTCACACTGACAGGCAGAAGCAGAGCACAGCATCTCTTATTGTGCTGTGCAACAGGCCCCCGTCACCTCTGCTCTCTGTTGCTACCGGGACTCAAGTACTGCTTGTACTACAACTGTCTCTGGCTTGCCCTCAATTTGGGCTTTCAGCTCTTGCAGAGAACCTCTTGTCTTGGGACAGTTTTCCTTCCTATTGGGTTCTTCTAAAGCCTTCTCCATCCACAGTGTGAAGACTGGTATGATCCAGTTTTATTTGATTTGCTCTCCCTTGAGCTGGAACTTTCATCTCAGAGCACAGGCTGCCTTGTATGCTCACCAACTAGCCATCTCCGGAGGAGACTCTGCCTTAGGGATGGATCATGGGTGAGGCCTTGTTATTGTTGATAGATGCCACTGAGTCCCTGTGCACAACAGATTCAAACACCACGTGATCTGGTGCCATCCTGAAAATTGGTGTTATGTTGCAGCAACGTGTCAGTCTACCCTGATGAGGCCCTTCCTCTTTTGGACTGTCCTTTCACCAAACATGATGTCCTCTCCCAGGGATTGCTCTCTCCTGATGACCAAATCTCACCATCCTTGCTTCTCAAGAACATTCTGGCTGTACTTCTTCCATGACAAATTGGTTTCTTCCTTGGGTACTTTCCAAATTCTTCACCAACATCATAGTGCAAATGCATTGATTTTCCCCTCTGGTTTTCTTTATTCAATGTTCAACTTTCACATACCTAGCAGTCAATTGAAAATGCCTAGACATGGATCAGCTGCGTCTTCGTCCTCAAAGTAACACCCTTGATTTCAACACATCGTGCAGCTGATCTACCAAAGACAATGTGTCCTCTTGTCTCTTGACTGCTGCTTCCATGAGCATTGATTATGGATCTAAGCAAGATGAAATCCTCAACACCTTCAGGCTTTTTCTCCATGCCCTGTGCCCCATTTTATCCCCCTTCTGGAAAGGGTTGAAACCTATGTCTCTCCCTCTGCTCCAAAGGTTCAGTGTCATCTAACAAAAGGTGCTCCTCTTTCTTAATTTTAGTAGTTTTATTGAGAATAATGTAGAGACCATACAATTCTTCCATTTTAAGTATGTGGCTCAATCGTTTTCAGTTTATTTACAGAGCTCTGCAACCATCACCCCCATCTAATTCTCAAATGTTCTCCTCACCCAAAAAAGAAACATATGCCCACTAGCAGTCACTCTCTATTTTCATCCCCAGTCCCTGACAACCACTAATCTACTTTCTGTCTCCATAGATTTGTTTGTTCTTCCAATTTCCTACCAATGGGATGCTACAATAGGTACTAGCTTGTGTCTAGCTTCTTTCATTTGGCATTATCTTGTGAAGTAGCACAGAGCAAGACTCTATTCTTTTTATTGTCAAGGAATAATGTCCCATTATATATCTATACCACATTTTGTGTATTCATTCACATTCCCTCTTAGAAGAACCTGAATTATTTGGGGGGCCTTCATTACATACCCAAATGCCTTTTATTTGAATAAAGCTCGGAAAGTGATTTCCTTTATAATGATAAGGTTCCTTCAGTTTCGCCATCCACATGATAAGCCCTCCCCTTAATATGGGCACACAGGCTGTATATCTTTTTGACTTACTTGAAAGTAAACACACCTACTGTGTTTGCCAATGCATGACACCAGATTTGCCAGGCGAGATCATCAAGCCAATTGCCAACAAGAATGATCACTGAGGATGTGACCAAATAGCATCAACCTTAATAAATGATTCGCTATTGTAGAAGACAATGGAAAAGTTGGTAACAATAAAGCATTTAGATATGCAGTGAGTGAAGGTATAATATGGCACATTTCTGTATGCAGCCATGTAAAATATTTATAGCTGTATTGGTTATTTATATTTAATGGGCTGCATGTTCCCCAAGTCTCCTACTCCAGTTCGAACAGATGGATGCTATAACACCCATGTTGGCTCTAAGTTCAAAGGGTGCCAGCGACTTCCACATCACAAGAAAATGGGGGGAAGGGGAGGCACCATGCCATCTGCTCAGATGGCACCTTGGTGATGGCCTCTGACTCCCAGATGCCCTCCACAGGATCTAATTTCCACTGTGCTCTTCTCCTGTCACAGGCTACCTATTAGAATTATTTTCCTTTATGCCCCTTTTCCACACATGGGAGGCTCCTGCCTGTCTCTCTTGGCCTCACTGTTTTTTGTTTTTTTCCTTAGCTCCATTCCCAGTTCGGCTGAAAGCATCTACTCACATGGCTCTGCTCATTGGCTCAGAATTGCCTATCATCTCCCTTCCTTCTGTAATTGGTTAATTTGTAAATATTTAGGAAATGGTGCCATTAGCTTCTAAGTCTAGCACATCATCCCAAACAGTTATCCACAGTACATACTCAAAAGAGTTTCGGAATAATCATAAGCACTAGAAAATATGATCGATTACTCTAGGCTCCTACTCTAGTTCAGGTGATCAGTAAATTCTAACCAGAATACATTTTTAGTATAATTTTTGTTGCTTTTTTATTATTATTAGCATGAATTATACTAGGTGTCATAACATCAATGTTGGTGCGTAGAAACTACTCTATGTGGCAGAGTAGAACTGACTCATTGGGCTTTCTTGACTGTGACACTTATGAAAGTAGGCTGCCAGAGCTTTCTCCAGAAGAGCTACTGGGTGGATTTGAACCACCAACCTTTCATTTTGCACCAAAGTACATAAGCATTGTGACACCAGGACTACTATATGGATTGATTAGAAACAAACAACAAACAAACCCACTGCTATCAAAATGATTCCAATTCAGAATTGACCCTACTACATAGGGTTTCCAAGACCATTAATCTTTTTTTTAAATCATTTTATTGAGGGCTCCTCCAACTCATCACAATCCATGCATTCATCCATTATGTCAAGCACAGTGTACATCATCATTCTCATCATAATCAAAATGTTTGCTTTCTACTTGAGCCCTTGGTATCAGCTCTACATTTTCCCTCTCCCTCCCTACTTCATCTCTTTCATGAATCCTTGATAATTATTTTTGAATGCTTGATAATTTATGTTATTATTTTGTCATATCTTACACTGTCTGATCTCTCCCTTCACCCACTTTTCTGTTTTCTGTCACCCAGAGAAGAGGTTACATGTAGATTCTTGTTCAGTTTGACCTTTCTACCTCACCTTCCCTCCACACTCCCAGTATAGCCACTCTCACCACTGGTCCTGAAGGGATCATCTGTCCTGGATTCCCTGTGCATCCAGTTCTTATCTGCACCAGTGTACATCCTCTGGTCTAGCCAGATTTGTAAGGTAGAATTAGGATCATGATAGTGGGAGGTGGGGCTGGGGGGAGGGGTGGTGGAGGAAGCATTTAAGAACTAGAAGGAAGTTGTAGGTTTCATTGTTGCTACACTGCACCCTGACTGACTCATCTCTTCTCTGTGACCCTTCTGTAAGGAGATGTCCAGTTGCCTACAGATGGGCTTTGGGTCTCCACTTTGCACTCTCCCCACTTTTACATTGAAATCATTTTTGTTCTGGGTCTTTGATGCCTGATACCTGATCTCATCCACATCATGTGACCACACAAGCTGGTGTGCTTCTTCTATGTGGGCTTTGATGCTTCTGAGCTAGATGACTGCTTGTTTACCTTCAAGCCTTTAAGACCCCAGATGCTATATATTTTTATAGCCGGGCACCATCAGCTTTCTTTACTATATTTGCTTGTGCACCCACTTGCCAAGACTATCAATCTTTATGGAAATAGGTGGCCTCACTTTATCCCAAAAAGGTGCTGGTGGCTTTCAATTACTGACCTTACAGCCCAGTGTGTCCCCACCAGTGTGATTAGGGCTCCTCATAGATTGAGCGCTGCCATGAAAGCAAGGAAATTGATGCTGTTGAATCTTGTAAGGGATTTGCTTTTTCGATATAGAAAACAACACTCAGTGAGGTTATGTAATTGTGCCAAGGTCACCAAACTAGTAGTGCACAGTCGATTGGTTTCTCAGTTATGTTTCTCCTTCAGAGTCGAGGGTCAAAAATTCTTTAATAATGGCCAAGTGATTGACTGCTATTCATTCTATTGGTGCCAACAAATAATTGACTTCTCAGTACACAGCTCATTTTGTGTGTGTGTGTGTGTGTGTTTTGGGGTGGGGGAGAATCACTGCTCTCCGGTGGTGGGAGTAGGTGGCCCAGCCCCACTGCTGGAATTGAACCTCCGTCCCAGTGGGCCGCAGTCCCGCGCACAACCACTACGCCACTGGGGCTCAGCCCTACGCAGCTCATTTTGGTGGAGAAAATGGTCATAGAATGGAAAATGCAAGGAGCTTTAGATGCATCTATTTCTGAAGCACCTCAGAAGTTCAGCCCTAGTTGAGTACGATGTTCCCTGCAAGACCTACCTGCAGGGGGTTTACTCCCCTGGTGGTTTCCTGGAGCAATTGCCAGCCCACTGTGTCTTTGGTGGCCTTCAGGGCTTTGCACTTCTCCCAACCACAGATGCACAGGGATCCGGAAACTGTGAGGAAAGATTTTCATCCCCTTTGCTTTCCCCAGTGCCCTGGGAAACCAGTGCCTGCCAAACACATAAACACCAAGGTCGAGGGTCTACTTATCAGTTCCAACTGTGAGGAACTCTTTCCTGGCCCTAACAGGACCATCACCGGCATGGCTGTCTTGCTCCCCATCTAGTCCTTCTGCACCAAAGAGATTGGAGACCAGATGCCCAATGACTTTCACACTGACATAACTCGAGTCCTGAAGACACACTGGATATGAAAGGACGTGGTCATATTGAATATTTATCAAAGATGCAGTTGGCACCGCTCAAAGGAACAAGGGTCCTCAGGACCCCTCCTTTCTTCTTCATCCTAAAGACTGACCCTGTGGGGCTGCACTTTTTCTAAAAATTTCTGCTTGCCAGCTGGTCGAGGACCAGCTCCTAACACATCATCACTGGTCTGGGAGGCACAATCGTATAGCGATAATGAGTAAGATTATAGTAAAGTCATAGAAGTTATGAGAGATAGAAATAATGGAGTCAGACACATTTCATGGCAGCATGCTCACCTCAGCCTCCCTGGGAGGTCCACCTGGGAAGAGTATGGAGGATTCCGCAGAGCGTGTCAGAGGGCGGAAGTTTATTGCTAACCGATATGTAAATCTACTTTGTGTGCATGATTACACGTAACCCCATGTCACAGGAAGAGGCCATACAATAGGCACACATGTCACAGGAAGAAGATGTACAGTGACAGGAAGGGGATGAGTTAGGGGTGTACACGTAATAGGGAGGGGAGGGGCACATGTTTGGGAGGGTATACCTGTGACAAGAAACCTGGTTCCAAGATTCAGATGGTGGCCTTCACCATGATTGTCCTTGGGTGGGCTTGACCTCTCTGGGATTCTATGTGGAAGTAGTCTACTGCTGTCCTTATCAGAAGGGAGTAGGCCCTCCTTAAGGTGGGACAGAGATACAGTCTGATTACACTACACAGTCTGATAGCCCTTAGGGAGACTAGCCCCTAATCTACATTTGTTGACCTCCAAGTGTGTCCTCATTTGCCACATGTAGCAAGTGACTCAAGTTTGGCATTTATTTGGGGGAAGCAACTTGGGAGAAATCCTTCTGCTTCCCACAGTCTGTCTTTTTAACCTTGGTGCACGGTCCCCTGCAGGTATCCAGGGACAGTCTAGGTGGCGTCAGACTTCTATCACGAGCCAGGCCCGCACGATTAGGGATGTGACTTCAGACACAGACCTCCACTGCCACGAATGAGCCTAACAGCTGCTGATCAACTTCCCCTTTGGGAATGGCGGCGGTCTTGGATTCCTTTTTCTGCGTTTGCCCTTGGCATTGACAGTTGGAGCTCAGGAGTCCAGCATCCTGTTATTAGTGGCAAGACTCCCGTCCAGAGTCAGCCTCTGTACCCAGACTCCTTCACGCTCTTAGACTCTCTGGAGCATTGTTTCTTTCAAGCTCCGGGCAAGTGTCACGAGAGCTGTCTTTTAAAAGTTTGTCGGACAACTTGCTCGGCACTCCCCAGAAGCCGCCTCTCTGCCTTTGACACCTAAGGTGAGCTCTGCTCTAATCACCTTCTCCGCCAAGCTGCTCCCTCCTCAGCTTTAGCAGCCTCTTGCTTGAACAGCTTGTTTAAGATCCCTTGAACAAGCTGTCGGCCTCCAAAGGAGGGATGGTGCTGCAAACAGTGTGGGGAGCTAAAAATAAACACCTTCTGCAGATAGGGACCGACATGCTGTACAAATAGATTACCTGGCCACCCTCCAGACCTGATTGCATTGGGGGCCTAGTTGTTTCCTATTAGGAGACAGTGAAGTGTTTGCATAGGTAGCTCCAGATTTCACAGGTGCTTGAAACCATCTTTAAATTGCCCATCAGACTGGCAGTGACAGGCAGAAATCTATTGTTTGTGGAGTGGGAACAGACTTCCCAAATGCTCTCCTTGCAAGTTAGTCCTCGCCAAGGACAAGACACATGACATTCAAGTCTAAAAATAAGCACTAAGATGTACCTGCATTTGTTTTGGGGTTGTTGTTTTCATTGCCCGTGCAGGGAGCTAAAAAACTCTAAAGTCAGTAACACCTTTGTCTAAGAACACTCACAGTATTATCCCATAAAGAGCATGGCCTTCGACTTACTTCTAGGGCAGAGCTCATCAAAATAGCTGTCCTCCTGTAAGCAGACACTCTTACAGGAGACTGTGCATTGGACTTCTTGACGATCACGTCAACTCTTCAGAGAGAAACATGAGGCTCTCTGCTCCCATTAAGATTTATAGCTTCAAATTCCTTGTGTGAGTCATTATGAGTCAGAAGAGACTTCCATCGTAGTGGTGTTGGGGTTGGTACATTCCTTATTTCAATAAGGGAGGCCCTTACTGATGACTTCCATCTTTGGTGTGTCTGCTGTATTTTAGGCATCTTTCATCTCCTATTCCATTTCTCACAAGAGGTATATTTGCAATAAGAAAGCTGAGATGTTTGAGCAGCTAAAAACTTACCCCAGTTCAGTGGCCAAGTGGCCAATCTTTTAAAAGACTAACCCCAAGACTGAGCCCCAGTGGCGTAGTGGTTGAGTGCGGGGTTGCGACCCACTGGCTTGGCGGTTCAAATCCAGCAGCAGCTCTTCAAGAGCAAGGCTGGGTCTCCCACTCCTACCAGAGGGCAGTGATGCCCACAAAAACAAACAAAAAAAGACTAACCCCTTCAGATAAAGTGTCTTCTGCCAAATATAGTAGTAAGGGAATTATGAATGTGATCAAGGGGACAGGAAGCAAACCTATGCCAGGTCCTAGAAACCCATCGACTATGTTCTGCCTCTCTTCTTGTTGCTCTCAGAGGACTCACTGCCATTAAGTTGATGCCAGTTCATAGTGACTTTATAGGACAGGGGAGAACTGCCCCTGGTGTTACCATGGTGATGCAATGGGCTGCTAAACTGTCAAGCCAGTCATTTGAAATGACCAGCCATTCTTCAGGAGAACGATGGGGGTGGGGGGTTTTCTACTTGCATAAAGAGCATCATTGTTAGCTGTTATCAAGCCCATTCTGACTCATAACAATCCTCTATACAACTGAATGAAGGCCTGCGTGCTCCTGCTCCATCTTTAAAATTGTTGTGTGCTAGCCCCTTGCGGTCACAGTGAGAATCCACCTTGCTCCTTTTTTTTCCCCATCAGCTCTAACAAGCATGATGTGCTTTTCCAGGGACAGACCCTTCCTGATAAATGCTCCCAGTTTGTGAGATGAGGTCTTGCGACTCCTGCTTCGATGGAGCATGATGGTTGTACCTGTTCTCAGACAGAAGTGTTTGCAGTCCAAGGTATTTTGATACTCTTGGCCAGCACAGTAATTCAACTGCATTCTTCTGTGGGCTTGCTGATTACTTGTCCAATTTTCACAAGCATGTGAAGCAACTTCAAACGCCATGCCTTGATTCAAATGAACCTTGGTCCTTGAAGTAACAGCGTTGCTATTTAATGCTTTAAGGAGGTCATGGGTAGCAGCAGATTTAGCTAGAGAAATACATCATAGGAGAGTTTGACTACTGCATTCATGAGTTTTGATTGTGGATCTAAGTAAAAAATAAAAATTCTTGACAATGTCAGTCTTTTAAGCCCTCACTATCTGCCTGTAGTGTAGTTAAGAGTGCCAGCCCAGGAGAGGAGAGGATCCAGATGATCAGCCATAGTCTTACAGAGGGCCAGAACCAGAGTTGGCACTGGACAGTGCGAAGCTCTTTCAGCTGCAGGCCCTCGTTTACAGAATGGCTGAGGCATGCAGATGTGTCATGGGGGAATCCATGTTAAACAACCCAGTTTCCAAGGAAGGCTGTTACATGAAATCTGCTGTATTAACAACATAATGCTGATCAGCACAGACGTTCTCAACACCAAGGGGAAAAATAGTAGTTTTGAGTTGATTCTGAACACAATTTACAATGAGGGTAGATTGGCTTTCCTTCCAGTAATATTTCATACTTTCAATGCAATTTCCACCATGCAAACAGGTTACTTCCAAGGTGCTGTTGGTCCAAGATTTTCACTCTGTGGTGGTATCAAGATTGCCAAGCACCTACTGTAGCAGTTAATTATAATGCCACGGGCTTCTTTAGCCTTTACAATGATCTGTTTTCAGTGACTGATCCCCTCCTGGCTCTCTCAGGTCAGCAATGCTTGAGATAGGACACAACAAGGACTGACCAGCAAATAAAACTGGTGAAGGCTGAAGAGGGCAGATTGAATAATGACTGGAATAGGAACAAAGCACCACTGGCACGAGCTATCCTTGTTTTAATGACTAATTTTGCACCTACTAAGTAGTTCTTCAGGCTGTCAACTCATGCCAGGGAAGAACAGAGTTTTTCTGGGTCTTAGCAGAAGCCCCAGTGGATGTCTCATTAGAACTATTAAAGGAAACAAACAAAAGCCCCAAACCCAGGGCTGAGCCCCAGTGGTGTAAGTGGTTGAGTGCGGAACTGCAGCCAGCAGACTTGGAGGTTCAAATCCAGCGGCGCCTCTCAGGAGCGGCACTGGGTAGCGCCCACAACCACCAGAGGCAGTGATGCCCACAAAACAAAAACAAAAAAAGACCCCAAACTCAATGCCTTTGAGTTGATGTGAATCCATAGCATGTCAGAGAAAGTAGAACTGCTCCATCAGCAGGTTCAGAGGCTTTAAATCCTTACAGAAATAGACTGCATTATCTTTTCCTGCAGAGCAGCTGAGGAATTCACACTGCAGACCTTTCAGTTAGCAACTCAACACTCAAACCACTGTACCATCGGGGGCTTACTTTAAAAAGGAGAAAATAATTCCAATTCCTGTTTTCCCATTGCTGCAGTTATTGGTTTGTCTACGCAGGCTGGGAGTGGGGGCTTCCAAGAGCCCTGGTGGCATAGTGGGAAACTCATTGAGGTGCTACATGAAAGGTTAGTAGTTCAAGCACATCAGTAATGTGTGGGAAAAGTATGAGGCTTTTTGCTCCTGTGAATATTTGCAGCTACAGAAACTCAAGGGGACGCTCTTATTTTGCCCTACAGAGTCACTAAGAATCACAATTGCTATCATCACCCAGTGGATGCATGTACAGATTGTGATAAGAGCTGTAAAAACCCCAATAAAATAACTAAAAAATATATATCAGCTTAGCCCAACTTCCTGAAGAATGTTCTAGAAAGAGCGCTAAACATTAACTTGTATTATTGGGATGGGCAAGAGGGTTACAAGAGAAGCAAGTCTTTTATGCTAATATTCCACGGTACTGTGGACTACTAGGAAACAATAAAAGGGTGGAGTTCTTATTACAAAGGATGTTCATTAAAAAGTTTACCATGTATGGATTGCTATGAGAGCTATAAGAACCCCCAATAAAATGATTTATTAAAAAAAGAGTCAAAATTGACTTGATGGCAATATAATCTTGGAGGGTTTGGTGCTGACTTGCTAGAAGTTATCTGAGTTAACTTTTGCAAGTCTTTGAAGCTGGTTTTAGTACGCCTGCCTTGTAAAACAGAAATGGAGGCTGAGAAAGGTTAACAAGCCTATCTTCAGTAAGGCAGTTGGACTCTAAACTGAAGGTCTTCACTAAAGCTCCGTGGGGCAGGAT
>PVJH01023373.1:23999-35004 GCA_004026705.1 Nesogale talazaci | reverse complement strand
CCCCCCCCGCCCCCCGTACTCCTGTGACGGGCCCATTGGGCTCTCCTGGCTTGGCTGGCGGCGACGGCCATGAGACCAGTGCAGGTATTGGGACAATCTGGCTCCTCGTTTCGCGGCGTCCACCCGCCGCGGACTTGGAAGCGGACTCTGTCTTCCCGAGCAGCTGCTGAGCAGCTGCCTTGCTTCACCTCCGCAGTGGGGGAAACGGCTCCACTGTCTGTTTATGGCAGAGCAGAAAGGGCCCCAGGATAAAATGCCCTGAATAAACATCCGATATTGTGAGTATTTTTATTCACCGTAATGAAGCACATTATTATTAGCCAAGAACTGTGGCTTCCCAGCTGAGAGCGGGTGCACTTGACAATATCTCCTCACATCCAACCCCTCCTCCCTTTGAGTCCCTGCGAGGCGGGGGAGGTTGCAGCCCGGCGGGGGGCTCTTCTTCCCCAGAAAGAGGGCTGGGATGCAGGCTCTCGGAGCCTCCTCACACTTGGCCTCACAGAAGCCCGGCCAACTTGCTGCCAGAGCTCCCCCCACCCCACCTTTGGTGTAGAGTTAGGGGCTGGAGCCGGTGCTTGGAGCATGTACATACCTTGTGCTTATCGGGCACTTTTCTCCCAGGAGAGCAAAACGCTCTATGGACGGAACCCCCTTTATCTTCAGCACATGCCTGCTGGGGAGAAGGCCCATCTTGATGATCACTATGGATTTACCTGGAGGGAGACTGAGGCCGGGGAAGCTGACACAGTTGTGACAGCTCCCGGGAATCAGTTGCTGCCTGATGAAGAGGGAACAGGGCGGGGTGGGGGGGCCTGAGGGGGGTAGGACAGTGTCTTTTCAGCCAGGCAGACTGATTGCCCTGCATTTAGAGCCAGCTGCGGCCCTTGGAGGGGAGTGCTCTCTTCTCCCTGGATAAGCCGGGAAAACGAGGCACTGAGTGGGTCAGGAGCTGGCTGCAGAACCCAAGACTGGTGGCTGAGTACTTAACCATTGTCCCATTGTGGGGTGGGGGGGGGGCTGTCACGGAGTAGAAATGTGTACATGGAATGGAACATTGGTAGTTGAGTGGGAGAATTCTTGCCTTTTCCATGGAAGACCCTGAATCAATTCCTGGAGAGTGCACCTCAAGAACAGCCCAACCCCCTACCCCAGACACGCAACCCCACCCCCACCCCCAGTCATGGGAGGCTTTCATAGTGCCATGACACTCACCAGGTTCCATGGTAGCATCTGGCTTCCTACAGTTTAGGAGGAAAGGCCTGGTGATCTTCTGAAAACCAAGCAATGAATTCCCTGTGGGCTGCGGCTATAACTCATCACAGGGATGGCGCTGAACTAGGCGGCATTTCGTTCATGTTGTCACCAGTCAACATGAGGGGAATAAATTCGCCCAATGTTCACGGAGGCAGCTCCAGCAGTGATCATGCCTGAACACCTTTAATCAAGCAACTCTAAAGGATCTCTTAAGAGAAATAACTAGCAGATATGTATTCCTCTTAGTGGTCTTATGTTCCAGAGAAATCTGTAAAAGCAATAGCGATGCAGTGTTACCAGTAATGAGTGTGTTTCTGCTGTTAATATTAAGTTGGGTCCATAGAGTCCTTGGTTCTCCAAGTCTCAAAGTATCATCTTGCCATCTTTCATCGCAAATCTAATATAGTTTTACGACATTACTGTGAATAAATCTGTGAAAAGATATTGTATTGACTGCCCAGCCAAGGAAACAAGAGCTGTTAAGTAAAATTACAGGGAAAAGGGGGATGGAGTGGGAATTGATTCCATCCGGGGAAGGGAAAGGAAGCCCCTGCTCAGAATAAGAAATGTCCAGATCTTGGCTTGAGGACTTGTTGTTTATAGTCCGCGCCTTTGGGAACAACCCCACATCTCTGAGGGCCATAGTTGGCTGAGTGTGAAAATCAGAAGGTGGGATAAATGATCTCTAACTTAAGTCCCAGCATCGATGCTGTTTTTATCACCTTAGAGCTTTCTGCAGGGATAGTTCCTGAGTGTTCGGTTGTGGCTTCCAGCAGGCCTCTGACGTCCCTTTGCATTGTGGCTACAGACTTCTTGGTGTGATATAAACAGCCATGAGTGAGTTTTCAGGAGGCTGGCATTAAAAGTCCTTATATTAAGCTAGTGTAGGAAAAGATTCATGAGCAGGCTCTCAGGTGAGTTACCAAGGCTTCTAATGTCATGATTCTGCCAGGATGTTTTTGTCACGTATCTGTGCCCAAACTGAATAGTTGGAAGTTCTATTGGTGCAAGTTAATGGGCAAGGCAGAAAGTTCATGTGGGGTCCCAATCATTGACTGGGAATGTTGGAGCAAAGGGTGGTGCCCGAGACCAGTTGCTATTAAGTCCTACTGATGACAGCTCTGTGATATCACACTAGAACTGTATGTCCCCCAGGTCTTTCCTATTGCAGTTTGTTCAGAAATAGATCACCAGGTCTTTCTTCCACGGTGCCTCTGGGTGGGCGTGAGCTTCTAATCTATCTGTAAACAACTCAGCACAGAACATTTGCACTCTCAGGGGAAGAGGGTGGTGAAAGGAAACTTTTACTAGCTTCATGTGCAGGCCTTCCCCTCAGTAGAATCATGGAAGAGAGAATTGAGAAGAAAACATGACTAAGAAATCCACTTTCCCTTAAAACAAAACCCACATCAGCCGACCCATAGGGACTAAAAGGGATGTCCAGGCAACCATTGGTTCTGTCTCTCTAACTTTTCAAAATTTCAAAGCGTCACCTTTTCATTGGTGGCCTTTTCATTCATCGCCTCCCACCCAAGTGTGTGTGCCATGTGTCCAGTCTCACCTCACAGACCTGGCCTATGCAGAGGCTCTTGCACCAAGCATACCCCGGTGTTTGTTGTCCTGCCCTTCCAGGCGTGCAACGAGTTCACCACCCACGTGATGAATCTCCTGCGAGAGCAGAGCCGGACCAGGCCCATCTCCCCGAAGGAGATCGAGCGGATGGTCAGTATCATCCACCGCAAGTTCAGCTCCATCCAGATGCAGCTGAAGCAGAGCACGTGTGAGGCGGTCATGATCCTGCGTTCCCGGTTCCTGGATGCACGGTGAGTCACCAGGGACTGTCCTCTCCTGGGGAGGCATCCTCACCAAGGCTGGCATCCCTGGGATGACCCTCCCTAGAAGTGTCCTGTGCCATCGTGAGCCCCATGGCAGCCTGTGCAAAGTGCTTAGGTCAGGTAGAGGAGGCAGTGGCACTGGCTGGGCCCCTGGTGTCAGCACGCGGCAGGCAAGTCAGTGGTTCCTCCGTGGAGGGGCTGCTCTTTATTGCCGCTGCTTCTTAGGCTGAGTGTGAACAGGGACAGCAGAGCAACCCTGACAGACATGGGAGGATGGAAGCAGCACCCTGCAATAAGCCAAGCTCATGCCCGCCGAGTCCATTCTCACCTATGTCCACATCCAGGGACAAGCTAGAACCTTCCCAGTGGTTTTCTGAAGCTGTGAATCTCACGGGGAACCGCTGGTGGGCTTGAACCACGGACCTCGTGGTTAGCAGTCCAATGCCTTAGCCCGCGACATCACCCTCTTTATGGGTGCATTATGTAATTCTGGGCCCACAGCTGCCTTCACTGCACATCACACGGGCAGGTGCTCCAGCTAAGAGAGTTCAGTTTGTTGACACCAGGTGACATCTTTCCCATGCTATAGAAAGATAACATGCGTTCTCGAGTCAGTTGGACCCCTGCTTATAAATAGATGACCACCGTCCAGAATCTAGGTCAAGTGTTAAGCAAAGAAAGATGAAGGAGGCGCCTATGAGGGGGCTAATGGGTCGACGGATATGGGCTCAGTGTAGCTGCCTGTGACTTTAGTTGTGAGTTCAAAGCCTTCAGTTGAAGATAAGTCCTTTTTGACGAAGAGAACAAAGAAGAACTGAGGATAGGCAGGAAGGCCCCAGTTCTTGGCCATGGAGTTAGCTCCATGGATTTGTACAAATCCCTATGGTTCATTTTGCTTCTGTTTTCCAGGCAGTCGCTTGGAGATAACCAGATCTTTAATTGACTCTAGGCGTGGTGATGGTTGCTCTTGTCAATGCATTTTGGAGAGCCTGGCTATTTTTTGTGACCCGCAATTCATCCTAAATTATCTCTTATAAATTCAGGTGCCACAGATCATTATTTCAACTCCTGAAAACAACTCCCGGTGCATGATTTTCATAATCAGACGGGGAGCTCTGTGGGGGTCAAGGCACCATTTTCTGGTCGATGCCATTGCCCGTTTTCAGTCAGAAAGATGCATTCTTCTGCCTGCCTTTTTATTTTCTTTTCCACTTCTGCAATCCTGTGGGTGGTGTTTAGCAATCTTACCCACACTTGCCTCTCTCTCCACAAATGTGGACTTCAGACAGCATGAGTGTATTTAGAACTCCCAAGGCCCTTCTCCTAACACTCTTTCTATGAGTGCATCTGGGGCCACATGAGATAGGACAGGACAGTGTCGGCTAGCAGAATGTGTCTGTGGGCCTCTAGAACCCCTACAGTGCCTCCAGAAGTACATATAGTTGTTTTCACTTTGAGTCAGACTCCCTTGGAAGGCAGTGGATTTCCCATGTAGAGTGGTGATGGATTCAGGGGACAGAGAGAGAGATTCCCCACCCCCAACCCCATCCTGGTGCCTTCCCTTTGCCCCACTGACTGGTGCCAGTCCCACGAGCTGATGCCAGCCTGCCTCCCAGGATGCCAAGTCCAAGTGACTGGTGGCCTCTGTCTGGGTCCTCCCTGGGCTGCAGCCACCACCACTCTGCATGTGTTTCTTACACCCTGTGGCACTCTCCTCGTTAAAATTGCTAGGGTTGATATTGATGTTGGCAGATACTGAAAGAAAAAGAAAAGTTAGGTCCAGGCAGTCTTCTTTTCAAAGAACGAAATTGAAGGAGGGGCAGTGCAGAATCATTGTCTGGTCAAAGTTCTTTTTTGGTGCTAATTGTGCTCAGCCTAGTTGAAGGTCAGAGTCTGAAAGGCCCGCACCAAGCCCTGCTTTGTCATATTTCCTTAAACCCCACCCCCACCCTCCCCAGCATAATTCTCTTTAGCACCAGAAGGACAGCCACTTTAAGAAGAGACCTCTTTTCTACCTGTCGGCCAAGGTTCAAAGTAGAAACAACTATTGTTACTATTATGATGATTTCAGTTTGGCGAATATTTAGTTGCTGTGAAAGGTTGTCCCCCCAAATGCCAGCCTACAGCTGAGCAAATAGCATTCCCTGTTTGCAAATACGTGTTTGCCCAGACCATCTGATGTGTGGGCTTTCTGTCATTGTCTCCAGAGTCACTAGCGAGTCCTGGGGGTTAGTCAAACACAGAACATTCACATTTGCCTCTAAAACCGTGCATCAGATGACCATGGCTTCTCCAAAAATTTAGGGATGTATAAAGTATAAGAGTGACTCTAGGGCCGGTGGCGTAGAGGTTGAGTGCAGGAACTGCGGCCCACTGGCTTGGCGCTTCAAATCCAGCAGCAGCAAGACTGGGCCTCCCACTCCCCCCAGAGGACAGTAATGCCTAAAAAAAAAAAAAAAAAAAAAAAAAAAAAAAAAAAAAGAGTGACTCTAGTTCTCAGTACCAGAATCCATTTTGGTAATGTAATAGGTACATAGGATAGTCCCTTGATACATAATAGATTGCCACAAATTTAGCCATTTAAAACAAGACATGGTTTCTGCTCACCCTGAGTCTGGGCTTTGCTGGATGGCTCTCAGCTCTCACAAGGCTAAGACTAATGTGGCAAGTAGCCTTACCCGGCTGAAATTAAGGGGTTGACTGAAGTTCTGGGTCACCTTCCGAGCTCCCTGGAGCCATTGGCAGAATTCACTTCCTTGTGGAGAGAGACTGCCTCTTCTGGTAGGCAGTTCACAATGTGGGATCGTTGTCACGCTTCCTGAAGCCCCGTGTGAGAGAAGCTTTTGAATTGAAGGCTTTAATCTAACCACCCTTTACTGGTCAGTTGTCAAATCACAGGGCGGATGTAGCTACAGTTCCAGCCCATACTTAGAGGAGAGTTGTAGGACACACAGGACATGTCCTCTGGCAGGTCGGAATCTTGCAGGCCATTGAAAAGTCTACTCTGAGGGCTGAGCCCCGGTGGCGTAGTGGTTGTGCATGCGACTGCGGCCCACTGGGATGGAGGTTCAATTCCAGCTCCACCGGAGCAAAGGCTGGGCCTCCTATTCCCACCACCAGAGGGCAGTGATGCCCCCCCCCCCAAAAAAAAAGAAAAGTCTACTCTGCCTGTGAACTCCTGGACCACTTTGTCCCACTCTCTCTTACTTTGGCTTAACTGTGTCAGACAGAAAAGTTGGCCCAGAAAAGTCCCATTAATTCACATCCATCCACACTGATCATCTCCTGTTGGGATCCAAAGGAACCCAGTGCATGCAATGAGTAAAGTTCCAGGCTGTCAGCCTCAGGGTCAGCAGTGCAAACATCTTTCTCCCTGGAGAAAGGCTCCCCAACCATAAATTTACTTTCACTTCTATGCTACCACTGTTATTTTGCTACTGTTAGGAAGCAGGTGACGCTCGTGGAAGGGTCATTCGGCCTCCAAAGGGGTCATGACCCACAGGTTGATAACTGCCGAACTACATGGCACCTGCCTCAAACTATCAGCCATTCTATCCAAGGCCATCATAGACGGACCCTGATAGGAAAATGTGGAACAGAGACTCAAACCCATTCACACAACAAAACAAAAACCCAGACCCACTAGACTGGTCGACACTAGAGGCTTTTCCAAGTCTATCAACCTGAAATAGTCTTGAAATTTTGATCTGAAACTAACCTCTGGGGTCACCTTGTAGCTGTTTAACAATTTGACTCAAAAAAAAAATAGTGAATCTTAGCTCTATGTCCTGTGCTCATTTTTAAATTAACATGGGGACCCAAGGCAAATACCAACACATCAGAATCATGGGCACTATTTCAGTGCCAACTTAGAGAAGCCCTATAGGACAGGGTAGAACTGCCCTTGTCAGTTTCTTAGACTGTCCCTGTTTACTGGAGCAGAAAGCCCCATCTTTCTCTCGCAGAGTGATTACCGGTTTCGAACTCCCAACCTTGTGAATCGCAGCCCAACTCATAACCAGGACACCTCCTGGACTTCTACATTGTCAAGAGTTCCTGTAAAGCAAAGATGAGAATGTAACAGGGCAGGGGAAGTAGATTGTGAGAAGAGAAACACCCAGGTCAGAAATAAAAAGATTGTTCACCCGTGATGAAGACTGTGTCTGTTGTCACTCAAGAACTTATTTAGAAATGGTTGGATGAGAACCTAAGCTGTCATGTCAATCCTGTGCCCTAAATACATGAAGATATCACTGAAAAACAAAATCACTGCACGCTGTACATCTACAGGAAATGCATCTGCCACCCAGATCGGTCCAGGAACTCTACCTGAAAGGGGGCAGAGCTTTGGTGAGGAGCAGACCATGCTGGATCTCAGCGGAGCAACTGGCCGTTGCTAGAGAGAAGAATAACATCAGCTGAGACAGGGGTTCTCCACCTTCCTGATGCCGTGACTCTTTAATATAGCTCCGCATGCTGTGGTGACACCCCCCCCCCCATAAATTTATTTTCGTTGCCAGTTCATAACTGTAATTTTGCTACTTTTATGAATCAACCGAGCCCTGTGAAAGACTCATTGGACTCCCAAAGGGGTCAGGACCCACAGGTTGAGAAGTGCTGAGCTAAGAGGAACAACATAGTTTAACTTTGGCCAGCATGACTCACAAGTCAGGGCTAGCGATGAGTTCAGCGCTAGGATGTCAAAGAGGAGTGACACACAACACCTGGCTGTCCAGAAGGGGAGAGAGACATGTTTAAACGAGCACTTCAGACGTCTTCATTCATGGCTGATGCAGCAATGTGCAACAGGCCTACATGTACTCATTGTGGGTCTACCTGAGCAATACCTGGACCAGCCACACATTGGAGTAGAAGCACTGGAATGTGAGTCTCATAAGAGGCTTAGTGAACCCGTCAGACCCCTGATGCAGGGGAGAGTCCATTATTGCCAGGAGGGTTAGGGCATACAGTCATACGCACTGGCCACCATCTTTGAACCGTACCCCATTGTTCATGACTCTGGTACAATGCCAATTGCCAATGCTGCCCTGGTTTTCTAGGAGGGAGATTGCATTTCTATCTGGGTGTCAGCCCATACTTTTTTCTGTTCAGGTGATTTTCCAAGTGCATCAGGTTTTATAAATACTTGTTCATTCTGTTTTTCCTTCCAGCCATGACTGAACAGGGAAGAACTGGTTTGAAGCCCTGATGTAAACATTTGGCAAATGCTGTGGAGGGGACACACATAGGCACAGGAGCATGAAAGCCAGGGGTGTCCGTGGGGAATGGAGAAACATATGATATGGCGAGATGAAATTATGTAGAGCATGTGTAGAATTGGGGGTGAATGAGACACTAGGGATAGAACAAATGCACTCAAAAGTCTAAATGCTCCAGTGAAGAGTCTAACTTCGTCCCATTAAGGGCCTGCAACACTCAGAGGTGTTTAGGCAGGAAGGACAGTGATTCACTGTGTGCGTTCTCCAAGAGTGTTTCCAGGGATTTTGCTTCCTGGCCTCAACTCGAGCTGCTCCTACAATGCTGTCCGGGTAGCTGATCATCCCCAAGGCTCCATTTTCTCATCTGTGAAATAGGGATAACCTGTCAGCAGAATTAAATGAATAGGACAAGGCAGCATGGGGTATGACACATAGCTTCAATCATATTAATAATTATTTGTACTATACTGTATATAACTGTATGTGATAATGATTATTAATGGTGATGTGACCAGATCAGTATGTCATAGAAATTACTCTGTCGATTCTCTTGAAAATCATCTGGAGTAGAAACTAGTGTGGGGACCCTTATTGATGCCTGTGACCCTCAACTCGGAGAAACACTGTACCGGTTATGAAACACCTCACCTATTCACATATTCGTGAAAGAAATAAAAACCAGCCAGTGTATTTTCAAAGAAAGAATGATCTTGAGTAGACTCACACAGGATTTTAATCTAAGTAGTCTCTCTCCTAGTTGAGCTGGCGGGGTACTGTCCAGAGTACATCTGTCCAGAAGCATCTGTCCAGAGTTAGACTACCCAGCACAGTAACAATAAGCCATAAGCTATTGTATGGATTTAAGTTATTTTGTTGTTGTCAGGTGCCACTGACTCCGTTCTGAATTGTAGTTGCCCTACATATAACAGAGTGAATCACTGGCTGGCCCTACACTGTCCTGACCATCAATGTTATGTATGTGTGAGCCCATTGTCGTAGCCACTGTGTCAGCCCACCATGTTCAGGGTCAACCTCTCTTTCATTGCTGCTCTGCCAAACTGCTAAGCTTGAGCTCCTTCTCCAGGGACTGCCCCTTCCTGATAACCCGCCTCAAGTAAGTGAGTCCAGGTTTCCCCATTCGTACATTTAAGGAGTGTTCCGGTTGTCCTTCTCTCCAGATAGATTTGTCCTTTCTTCTGGCATTAATACCTAAATAAAATTGAAGGTTGTACTCAATCACACTGGTCAGTTGACCTCTGCTCAATGGCCATGTGTCACTCATGGACAGCGTGGAGTAAGCACACTTCTATCACTGCAGAAAGTGCTATTGGACAACACTGGTAAAGACCATGGTACCAAAGGCAGTGGCTCATTGAAACTCAGTTTTCAAATGGCAGTGGCAATCGGGTAGAACTAAAGGCTAGATAGGAAAGAGTCAAACTGGCAGGACTTGCTTTGAGGCCCACCACTCGGAATAGGAACCACTGAGTTTCACTCCTAGGTTGAGTCGCATGCTAGACACTCAGATATTAGAATGCATGAGCAGACGTACAAGTTAATAAGTACTAACTGTGGTGATGTGGTTGTGAAAGACAGGTAACAAAGAAGATGGAGGTGTTTTGAGCGCAAATTGATGCTGATTTTGGAATCACTGTTTGAAAGTGGGAGCACAGTTCTTAGGGGAAGCATGAGGGTAGCAGATGAACATTTGCAGTGAGGATATATCTACAAGCATGTACACTTCTCCATCAATAGAAAAGTTCTTTCATAAGAAATTTCCCTTTGGTGATCCACCATCAACCTCCCCAAACATTGTCTCTCTTCCTAATGATCAAGTAGCTTCCACAGTCCTTAAACACTGACCGTCACAGCTTCTGGTTGGCCTGTAACCACCAGCGTTAGTGAGCTGAGCTGATAACACGTCAAACCAAGCACAGAAACCAGGTGTCATAGCGTGATGATCTGATCATCAGAAGTGGATTTTTTCTGCTTTCTGGTTTCTTGAAATTCTGAAAGAAAATCCTGATACTAGAGATACTGATTTTAGAGACCCTTGGTGAGGGCAGCCTCTGAAGGAAGCAATAAGTGAGTGCATCAGAGTAGAGAAGACCACCGAGGGAAGATTGCTCTGCAAACCAAGAAGAGGGCCAGGAACAGCTGTCTGCACATCCCCATACCACCAGCTCGTTCCAGAGAGGTTTCCTTAGAGCTCAATTGGAAGAGTCCCAAAAAATACACTGTAATGCTAATGCAAACAACTGATTGAATGAACTTGAACTGAGGCTCTCCCAATTAGGAGAACCATCAGGGCCTGGTTCCCTGGACCTAAAACAACCGTCGCCTTCAGGCAAAGCAACAGCAACTAAAAGCTATGCGAAGACTTGCCTGGTGGCCAGATTCAGCCACTTGGCCATCTACTTCATATTCCTATCACGTGAGAGTTTTAAGCACAAGCCTGCTTTCTAGTTGGACATCACAATCCAATCTGTCTAAACTCTGATGCTGGGTGACCCTGAAATTCCTAGTGATTTGGAGAAGTGACTTAGGCTTGGCATAATTTGGACAGATGTGGTTAATACCTACAGACAGATGGTGTTGATCTGGTCAAATCAGACACTTTATTGTGCTAATTAACCCAAATGGGACCCGGGAAATACAGTATTTGCTGAATTTCCTGTCTAGTAAGGTGATCTCAGT
>PVJH01023373.1:0-23899 GCA_004026705.1 Nesogale talazaci | reverse complement strand
AAAAATGTTGCTTTCGGGTGCATTTAATGAGAGAAGAGGAGGGAGAAAATGGCTATTTGTTTGTACCTTAGGGCTTCAGAGTCTCTGTGTAATTGCCAAAAGGGAATTTCTGTAGAAGAAGCAGTCTGAGTTTTTCAGTCAGACCAAGCTGAACTTGGTTCTCTCGTGTACCACTGGAGTGACATTTGAACTCATTTCTCCATCAACTAATGGACATAACCATAGGTACCTTGATTGTGGTGGAAAAGGTGTCACTTGAATTGATCACCTGGAGGAGTAAGGCCAATTCACTATCTAAGACAGTGGTTCTCAACCTGTGGGTCGTGACCCCCTTTTGCATCAAATGACCGTTTCTCAGGGGTTGCCTAAGACCATCAAAAGTACACATAAATATTTCACAAGATATAATTACATATTGTTTTATGATTGATCACTATGCTTCAATTATATTCAATGTGTAACTATGAAAATATATTCTACATATCAGATATTTACCTTACAATTCATAACCGTAGCAAAATGACAGTTATGAACTAGCAACGAAAATAATTTTATGGTTAGGGGTCACCGTACCATGAAGAACTGTATGAAAGTGTTCAGCATTAGGAAGGTTGGGAACCACTGTCTAGTAACTCATGAAAACAACAGCTGCCGTCTCTCTGCCCTCAGTGCACCCTACTCCAATGGTGGTGGGGTAAGAATGGTTCTCTTGGCTGTCTGTTGAAGAATCTGAGGCTGAGAAGGCTGCCCACAGTCACCCAGCTCTAGGATTCAAAGCCAAGATTGCTAGACTATTGAGCAGTCATGGCTCACACCAAGGTATAAATATTTCCCCCTCCTCTGTTCACTACCCACATGGCACACACAGGAGGGGTCTGCAAATGCCTACAGTGATGGCATAGGCAGCTTCGCCATTCAGAAGTTCTTCTAATTGACCTAAAAAAAAAAATCTTCTCTTCCTTTGCTTAGAACTCTTTCAGTTGGCATTATTTTCTTTTCTTTGTCAAGGCGGAAGAGACGGAATTTCAACAAGCAAGCCACGGAAATCCTGAATGAATATTTCTATTCCCATCTCAGCAACCCTTACCCCAGTGAGGAAGCCAAAGAGGAGTTAGCCAAGAAGTGTGGCATCACAGTCTCCCAGGTAAGGGCCCCCTCCATAGACACAGCCTAGAGCTTCACCCAGGGTCTCGGAGGTCTTGCTTTAATGAATGAATCCATCTTGCCAGTTCTATCACCTGAATCCTTAAAATGGCCAGACAAGCACATGACTCATACAAGGAGGGTACAAAATGTTCCTGGAAAACCGAAATTGAAAGATAATGGAATCTTTTCCCACAGGACCATTTTAAAAGCTCCTGGCATGTGTGAACTCCCAGGTAAGTAACTTGCTGAGAGTGACACAACCAAGACAATTGGCATTGCATTTGTCATCAAAAATTACCTTTCAAGACCTGCCCATTCAGTGCTGTCTGTGACAGGATGATGTCCATGCGAATACACAGGAAGCCAGTTAATAAAACTCTCATTCAGATTTATGTACCAGCCACTAAAGCACACGCACTCTGGCTGTCTCTTGCACACCACAATCAAGTCTGCTTGGACTCATAAGGACCCTGTAGGGCGGGGTAGACGGTGTCTTTTCAGTGCAGTCGGCGGTACAGCAGTCTCATATTCTGGAGGTTGTACAGGACAGTGCATAACTGCCCCCACAGCTTTCTGAGACTATGACTCACTGCAGGGGTAGAGAGCCTCATTTTTCTCCTGTAAAACCTCTGGGATGGTTTCAAACTGCTAAGCTTGGAGGGAGCAAGCCAACGTGTAACCACTATGTGTCCATATACAGAGATGTGAAGAAATCTACCAAAATCTGTAGCCTCAAATTGATCAGACAGGTAATCAGGATGTCTTGATAATTATTGGTGTTTCAAATGCAAAAGATAATGGAGTCATAGTTGTAAAATGTGGTCTTGGGATTGAAACAGAGATGACGATCATATGATAAAATTTTGCAAGACCAACTATGACTCTATCATCCACATATTATACAATTCAATGATTGAATCATATCAAGAAGAATTGTGCAGTCTCTTAGAACATTTTCTTCTTTCTTCTTTTCCTTGTTATTAGCATCCCACTTCCCACCATCCTCCCTTTTCTTACACACAGGACATCCAGTTACTGTCTGTAGATTCACCCATCCTGGATTTCATTTACTGAAACACATTCAAAAACAAAAACAAAAAAACTAACAACAATAATGCAATAGAGAGAAACCTCAATTGAAAAGAAATCAGAAAATATTAAACACTAGAACACCTTTAAAATGGGTCAAAAGGGAGATTAAATGACAAGGTGTTAAAAATTTAACCTACCTACACCTACAATAATCCACTTTCCAGTGTACTCTGCATGGTAGCAAGGCTGTTCACATTCAGGAAGACGAATGACTTCTTCATTGCAAATACCATTTTCAGCAACTCGCTACACACACTGCTCCAGATGAAAAACACAGACATCGAATTGACTCCATCTGTGAGAAGAAACAAGGGAAAAGCTCAATACCAGCAGCTAACACTAGGCCAGATGCCGATGGTGAAACTGACCAGCAATTGCTCATATGTAAGTTCATTTTGAAGCTGAAGGGAATCAAAATAACTCTATGAGAGTCAAAATATGATCTTGAGGCTATCCCACGCAAATTTTAAGAATATCTAAAGGACAAATTTGATTCATTAAACACTAATAACAGAACACCCAATGAACTGTGGGAGAATATCAAGAACATCATATATGAACAAAGTGTAAGGTCATTGCAACGTCAGGAAAGAAAGAAAAGATCAAGGTAGAGGACAGAAAATACTTAGAAGCTTGCTCGTGGTCATAGAGTAGTGAAGACAAAGGAAGACATGATAAAGTCATGGAGCCAGTCTAAAAATTTCAAAGTAGCTCAAGAAAACACAATCAAATATTTAATGAAATGTAGCAAAGAGCAAGACTTAGAAAACAAAAAATGGAAGCATATGTTCAGCATATCTTAACCTGAAAGAACAGGACTGATCCCCGGTGGCATAGTGGTTGTGCATGGGACTGCGGTCCACTGGGATGGAGGTTCAATTCCAGCAGTGGCTCCACAGGAGCAAAGGCTGGACCTCCTACTCCCACCACCAAAGGGCAGTAATGCCCCTCCCCCTGAAAGAAACTGAAGGAACTAAGAAGAAAATGCAAATCTGTTGTTGCATGATAGAAAGAGTCTATGGGCAAAATATTGAATCATGCAAGAAGCATCCAAAGAAGATGGAATGAACACTAAAAAGTCTCTAAATCAAAAAGTACTAGTCAACATTAAACCATATCAAGAGGTGGCAGACAATGAACCAATGTAACTGAAGGAAGAAATCCAAGCTACCCTGAAAGCATTAGAGAAAAACAAGGCTAAGAACAAAGAATTGATGGAATTCCAATGGAAATGTTTCGACAAACTGATGAAGCACTAGAAGCACTTCTATGCCAGGAAATTTAGAAGACAGCTACTTAGTCAATTGATTGAAAGAGATCCATTTTTGTACTCTCATTCCAAAGGTGAACCAACAGAATGCACAAATTAAGACCATAATCACGGATATCACATGCAAGTAAGAGTTTTCAGCAACCAATAGTGACAGTAGTCCATTGACAATTTGTTTGAACAGACAAATCAATCTTGCGAATACTACAGCCAGTGTAGTATGTTCCTTAAAGGCAAGTACCTTGAGCCTTCATCTCACTTTGGACAAGTTACCAGGAGAGACCAGTCCCTGGAGAAGTCCCTCATGCTTGGTGAAATAGAAGGGCAGGAAAAAAGAGGAAGACCATCAAGGAGATGGACTGCCCCAGTGACTGCAACAGTGGCTGCAACAATGCGTCAAGCATCAGAACAACCGTAAGGATGGTGCAGTTGTTTAGTTCTGTTGTATCGAGCCATTATGAGTCAGAGTCAACTATATGGCACTGATCAATATGAACAACTTCATGTGCTATGAGAGTGTCCAACCAGGGTAGGAGAGGACAAAGTATTGTGTCAAAAAAGAGATAAAGTTCTTTCGACGGAGTACTTCCTCACGTCCAGTAAAGTTTCATAGATACAGTCAGAAAGGGTTCTGCATTTCTCATGCTAACCCAGAGAATTTTGGAGTCAGTCAATGAATCTAGTGGTAATAAAGTCTTTGAAAGGAAAGAGTCATAAATGTCTTATCTTACTTGATGTGCTGACTCTAAAACTCATACTGGGTAAAAAGTTTAAATACCCCTAGGATTATATTTGGAATGGATGCTCAGTATATCATTGAGAATAGCCTTCATTCCACCATCACAGGCTCCTCTTGGCTGGGAAACCAAACATTCAAGTGCCGTTGAGTCCACTCTGACTTAAAGTAACCCGATAGGATGGGGTAGGACTGCCCCTGAGGTTTTTCCAAAACTGTCAATCTTTAAGGGAATAGAAAGCCTCATTTTCTCCTGTGGAGTGGCTGGTGCTTTCGAACTGCTGCCCTTGTGGCTGAAAGCTCAATGCTTAACCACTTTATCAGCAGGGCTCCTAAGATAGATGAGATGTTTATAAACCCAAAGTCCCCCCAAATCATATGAAGTTAGCAAACTTGGCATTATTTATGTTTGTGTATCAAGATTCTAGTTGAGAGCAGTAAGCATAGTTTCGAAACTAATCAGAGAAAATGTTCCCGGGAATGAAATCCCCAACCAAAGCCACATGTGCTGATATTATCAGGAAAAGCAAGTCCAGGGTTGGGTGGGGCAGAAATGGGGAAGTAGGGGGTTGCGGGCATGGAGAGAGACTCAGAGGTTTATTCTAATGAGAAGCTTTACCATATATACCCATTGAAATAGATGCTTCTCTGTGTATACTGAGCATCTGTACTTCCTTGAATCAAATCTTGGCTGCTGTTATTTCTTCATCAAAAATCCCATCAGCTTTTGTTCAGCTGAGCAGAATGATGGCTGGTAAGAAGATAGAACTCCACAGAGGGTGTTCACAATGAAGGGATTGCCAGGGCCTCGCCAGCAGATGTGGGTGATTTATCAGAAGCCTCCAGAACATCTTGTCATTTGAGAGCAGTGTGAATCAACTCCTTTTTAACCCAGGGCTACCATAGTGCTTTGATCTAGCTGAAGGTCATGTATAATCTTGATAACTCTGAGAGAGCAGAACTTCCCTGGCCGAATTCGAGAGGTCCGGTTTTGTCTAGAGCTGGAGTAACCATTCTTGTGAAGGTCTAGCCCCATGGTTCACCAAAAAGGAACAGTAATTGTGTATGTTTTACATCTCTGTTGCAAGTGCAAGAAAATTTCCATGTGTATGAAGATGTCATTAACCCAGAAATCAAGGAATTTTGGCCATGAAGTCTTCTGTCTCTAAAGTAGAATTCAGGCTCTACCTAAGCCTGAAGTTAAAATAGAGAGTCAAGAAACAGATCTGTGTTATATTTAGATAAGAGGTCAATAACTGGGCCCACAACCTTTCCTCTCTGAATTATGGAAACTGAGTTTGCAGGTTGTTTATTCACAGGATGATATCTTTGTTGTATTAGCTTTCCCTTTCTTCCACGTACCTCATGTCACTCTACCTCTCTGCCACCCCCCCAGTCACTCCCTCTAGATTATTCTACCTTCCCAAAACGGACACGGAGAAAGAACCTATGGTACAATCTCTTAGGAGTTCTAGGGAACTCGCTCTTTCTGAGTTCCTGTTGCCCCAACTGTTTGACCACCTGAGACAGTAAATCTCCTGTGATAAACAGCAAGAACAACCTGGGCCAAGATCGTTGAGCTCAGAGGCATCACATCAGGTGGTGCGCGTGATGCCTCTGAGCTCGAGTATCTTTGCTCTGTTTGTTCTTGTAATTTATCACTCTTTCTTAGAATACTCTGGACTTGCTTCCTTTCTGGATTTTCGTTCTCCCCTTAGCTACCACTTCCTGCTCAGTCTTCCAAGATCTGCTGTCTCTACCCCGACCTTTCAACCCTGTAGGGCAGAGGAAACTATTTTATAACCCTGCTGGCATCATGGTTCCATGTCGAGCTGCTAACCACAAGGCCAGTCGTTGGAAACCACCCGCAGCGCCATGGGAGAAGATGAAGCTTTCTATTTGGGTTATAGTCTCAGAAACTGGCAAGGGGCAGTTCTAACCTGTCCTATAGGCTCCCTGTGAGTTGGCATCACACAATGGCGGTGAGTTTGGTTGGCTTTAGAGTATTTTCAGAGTTGTAAAGTTTGTGACTTATCTTCTACCCTTTGTAAAGCTGACACTTACCTTGCTGGAAGCAGCATGCACATCCTTCCCTTCCCTTCCCTGCAGAGCAGCTGATGGAGTCGAACTGCTGGTCTTTTGGGTTAGTGGCCAAGTCCTTAGCGACTATGCCACCAGGGATGCTTCTTCGGCCTCTAAACGGAAAAAAAAACAACAAGAAGCCAGTGCTTTTGAGTCAATCCCAACTCCCCGTGATGCGATGGGTCAGAGGAGAACTGCCCCACAAAGGTTCAAAGGTTGATCTGTGCGGGAGCTGGGGGCAAGATCATCTTTTCTCCCACGGCAACAAGGGAACTCAAACCCCTGACCTTCCAGTTTGCAGCTGAACCCTTCCCCTCTACACCACGTGTTGGTCCCATGCTCCCGCAAACTTTCTCCCTCTATGCTCCTTTCTTCTCATCAAGCCTTAGCCTGTGGTCCTTACCCACCTTTTTACCCCCCAGACCTTACCCACCTTTTTAAAGTCATAAATTCTTTTGAAATCTACTGAATGCTATTGATTCCTCTCCTAGCGCAAAAGAAAAATGTTCTTCAATATTGAAATCCATCTATTGACACCATCATCTCCCATGATCCTTGCGGACCCCTTCCCCTTACAGTGACCAGCGTCCCTGCAAGTATGATGCTTAGATAGTAATAGAAGTCTCCTGGGCGTTGAGTAGGAAGGTGTGTGTTTAGGCCTCTCTATGACTCTGAGAATCCTCAATCAGAATCTTGGGCAGCTGGGGGTTGGGGGTGGGGGGAAGACATGGTGGAGGGGCCAGAAATTGTTTCTTGACTAGCTCTCCATACACCCTTGACTTGGACACCACTGGTCTGATGGGGATTTGAAACCTGCACAAATCCACTGATAGCAGGATTCTTTTCCATGTTGTGATTGTTTCGGTGAGCTCAAGGCTGCTTAAAATCTTGAGTGATACTCAATCACCTGCACAATCTGTTTGTATTTATAATACCTGAGCTCATTGCAATCACAACAGGGGGTGGGGGGAAGCTTTGGTCTTCAGTTGGCATGTGCATTTCAAATGCATGCTGCTCAAGGATCAATTGTAGTCTAGTCATTGTCACAACCTGGAAGAGACTTCTTTTTGTAGCTCCAGATGATGCTCTTGCTGAACACCACATTCCTATCTTACTAGCTCCAGGACTTTGCTATGAGTCTGCTCATGGGCTCTTCAGATGTAATATGTTAAAAAATGTGAATCAAATTCTAGTCACAAAATCTATGACTCCTTCTGCTTACCCCAGACTTTGTCATCTGTGTGTGTTCAGTGCCAACCACAGAGTAGACCCTTAGTACATAGTCTTTGCATGTGAGGGAGCTTAGGGAAACAGCTCTGTCCATTATCAAGGATGTATATTTATCATGAGTAGGCCGTGAAGGAAACACTCAACTGATCTCCCATCTTCCTGGCCAGCTATCTTCCTCTCACTTAGAAGTGAATCATTGCTACATTTTGGCCCTTCTCCACTCCACTCTCATTTTCTCATGTGTAGCTGCTTTAATTAGACCCCAGATATTTTTTTTCTTATTCAAAAGACCTCTCAAACTGCTTCTATCTATTTTCTTTCTTCCAGTTCATCTAGTGACCTCAGAAAAATCTCTGTCTTTTTACCCTTCTTTCTATTCCATTTGTAAATGAAAAAATGAATCATACTTATGATTGGTTAGTATATTAGGCTTGGTTCTCTCAAGAAGCAAAACCAGGATAGATAGAGAGATGGTTGATAAATAGATAGATAGATAGATAGATAGATAGATAGATAGATAGATAGATAGATAGATAGAAGACATTTATATATGGTTGTAGAAATAGCGGTTAAGTCCAGTTTGGTTTTAAGTCCATGGATCAGATGTTCAGCTGGAAGTTTTTCCTTGTGATGCTGCCAGGCTGATGATGAAGCAGATGAATGATAATGATGAAGCAGAAAGATGAAACTGGGAGACCATTGTTCCTGGATGGAGAGGTGGATGAGTCCAAGCTTGGCAGGTCAGATGTTAGGCTGTGATGACTCATGAGGTCAGCAAGCAATATGGTGGGCCATTGGATCAGGTCCCCAGGGCCAGAATCAGATGAGCTAGAGTAGCGATTCTCAATCTGTGGGTCACGAACCCTTTGGGGGTCAAAGTCCCTTTCATAGGAGTCACCTAAGACCATTGGAAAACACATATATCATTGGTTTTAGGAACCAAGACAATACTCCTCTATTTGCCTCCAGGTGGGTCTACCCACATGCAGATATGCCCACATATGAGTACTCAGTGCGAAGACTGTTACCCATGCTACACCATGCTTCAAGATGAAATTTCATTAATTTGTAATTAGAAATAAATATTTAATAATATATAGTTACAGAATGTTTTACGCTTGGTCACTGTGCT
The DNA here is from genome assembly GCA_004026705.1 of Nesogale talazaci. NCBI lineage: Eukaryota > Metazoa > Chordata > Mammalia > Afrosoricida > Tenrecidae > Nesogale > Nesogale talazaci. The sequence continues at coordinate 15,211 of PVJH01023373.1, read as the reverse complement.
TTAATTCTGTCCCATGTGTAACAAAAAATGCATCTTGCTTATCAGATATTTGCATTATGATTCAAAACAGTAGCAAAATTGCAGTTATGAAGTAGCAATGAAAATAAGTTCATGGTTGGGGTCACCACAGCATGAGGAATTGTATTAATGGGTCAAGGCAAAAGGAAGGTTGAGGACCACTGAGCTAGAGGAAGAACCCCGACCAGCAAGAAGCAAAGAAACTTTCTCAGCATTGACTTATTATAGGAGTGGACCACACCCTCTGGGGAACATCCCTTCAGTTGCACTTCACCCTAACCTTATGATCGCTGGGCTCCTCACAGCAGATCCCATCATGAGCATGATTGCACTGTGTCATGTCGAATCCTGAGGGATTTACTAAGAATCCTAATCCAACCAAGTTGCTAAAGCACTTAACCACCACAACGAGTACAGTGAGCAAGCTATCGAGAGAATCTCAAGTTTGGAAGTGAGTTTAAGAATGCAGTGGTCCTTGCATGTACCCAGAAGTGCGCTCTAGCACTCCTTCCTTCTCTAGTTTGTTGTGTTTTTCTGGAGGTACCAACATTTGCAATAAAAAGTGTTTACTTATTAGATTTTTATTTTCCTTTCATTTGTTAATATTTCAGTGATGTGTCTTTATTATACTTACACACAGAACACACATACACACAGACCAAAGGTATGCTATTGAAGCTATAGTATAAGCATGATAAGTCTTTGAGGGTGGTCTTTTAAAAAGTTTTAACTTTCTTAATGCATTGAAAAAATAAATGTAATTTGGCTAGAATTTTCTCCACATGCCATTTTAGTGGATGAATTAAAATTATACATAATCTGTGGTATGCATTTTAGCAAATGCCTCTTCCTTCACAAAATGGTTTCCTTCATAATTATATAAGCTCATACCATCTTTTTTTTTGGAATCACATCTGGAATATGGGGCATAAAACTTTCTTCCTCAGGGCAGGAGGGAGGTGGGTCAACCTTGAATTTTACTGTGGCTCTTGTCATGTTGGCAGAGGCCTTGGTATAAAGAAAATGGACCCACAGAATCAAGCCAGGATAGCTGCCGGGAGCCACATGAGGGACATAAATTAACAAATAAAAGTAGATTAAGTTGAGCTTTGTCGATTGAACTTGACTTTTAAAGCCTTGGAGTCAGAAAGATCATCAGCTGTGTGTCCGTTTTCCTGTATAAAGTACCATCAAGCTTTGTACAAGCTGCTTAGTATTTAAGTCCATATTAAAGTTATTGTACTTCTAAAAGTTTGAAATCAACTCATTACATTATGTGGTGATAGAAACAGTGTGGCTATTCATTTGTGTACATATATTTGTATGTATTTTCCTTACCCAAAACCCAAGTTGGCATTATTAAGTGGCAGACCTTTGTTCCCCCTAAAACATTGTGTTTATTTTAGAGCTATACACAAGGGAGGAAAGCAAATTTAATTTCTGAAATTAAAAGGGCTCTTTAAATGAGAGAGAAAGTTGGGGCAGTATGTGCCCTTAAATCCAGCTAGACCAGGGGCTGTACACTGGAGCCGGAAACATGGGAAATTCAGGATAGATGATCCCTTCAGGACCAGTGGTAGCAGTGATGATACCAGGATGCTGGAGGGAAGGTGGAGCAGAAAGGAGGAACCGATTATAGGGATCTTCATATAACCTCCTCCCTGGATTATGGACAACAGGGAAGTAGGTGAAAGGACACATTGGACTGTGTATGATATCTCAAAATAATGACAAGTTGTAAATTATTAAGGGTTCAGGGGGGAGGGGTAATGGGGTGGGAGGGGAAATATGAGGAGGTGATACTGAGGGCCTAAGTAGAAGGAGAACGTTTCGAGAATGATGAAGGCAACAAATGTGGCAATGTGGTCCGTATACAATTGATGTATAGTGGTCGTGTTAAGAGTTGTATTGAGACCCCAATAAAATGTTGGTTTTTTTTTTTTTTAAGTGACAACCTTTAAAACCCTGTGGGCCTGGCCTGGAGGGGAACTATGAGTTGAAAACTTATTTGGCTTACTGTCCCTTTTAAGGGAAAAAACAAAACAAGTGCTCAGTAGTGCCCCTCTGACAATTAAAATCTTTTGTACTCTAGCCCCTAATCCAGGATAGAGAAGGCTGTTACTTTTGTAGTCCCGGGATCATTTCAGCTCTGGGATCATATCCACTTTGGGAAACACTGTTTACATTGACATTGTTAGCAAATGGTTTGGGTAAATGTATAGTATGTTGAGCAAGGTAATATCATTTTGTGCAGTCGCTGCCCTTAAAGCTTTTGATTCAAAGCTTTTTAATGATTTTATGAAGTCATAAGTAGGATGAAATGTATGATCCGATGTCATTAACCTCCCCATAAGACGTTCTGCCCCCGAAGTTGGTGAAGGGGTAGTCTATTAACGTTCTCATCTTCTCTTAAACCTCTCTAGGTATCAAACTGGTTTGGAAATAAGCGAATCCGGTACAAGAAGAACATAGGTAAATTTCAAGAGGAAGCCAATATTTATGCTGCCAAAACGGCTGTCACTGCTACCAATGTGTCAGCCCATGGAAGCCAAGCTAACTCACCCTCAACTCCCAACTCAGCTGGTTAGTTTTTACTTTGATTTGGGGGGATTGTGCCTCATTTTTATACTTAATTTTCCTACATTGGGGTTTTCTTTTAACTCGTTGGGTTTTTACTTGGTTGATTTCTGTATTCAATTGCTGTCTTTTTTGTTGTTGTTCTTGATTGCCATTTTGGATTTTGTTTTTTACTTCCAAAGAGTAATGTCGTATGTTTTCCAAATGGGATTGTCTAGAGGTTTGCACTGACATGGCCGACCCATCTGAGACAGAAGCAAAGTAGTGGATATTAATGAGGGGACTTCTAAATTCTCCTTTCATGGAGTCTAACAAGTAGACAGGACCTAACACTTAGGGACAGTCCCTTGGACTTCTGTCATTGGGTCCCTTTCATATAAAATTTATACTCTTGTCTTGTTTGTTGCTTCCTTCCTTTAATGCCTGGATTACTTGCAAGCATACATTCTTTGTGGGGTTTTTATTCTCCTAATAGATACCTCACATGACCATTCTGATCTATAAAGCCAGGCTATGAATATAAACACCCACAAACACACACAATCTTTATCATTTTACTTTGGTTTTGATCTTTTACTTATCATTGCTTGTGTGTGAATAAATTGTTCAGATTTCCTTTTTTCATGTTGTGTACTATGTCCCAGAGTTATTTTAATGCAACACTGATTTCAGAGTCCTGGCAAACATATATTTTTGGGATGGGCCTTGTGCCATCCGTTCTGAATTTTCACTTGCGAAAGAAACATGAGAATACATAAAATAGTTTATTAGAAGATATGGATGTTATTACATGGTGGTTTGGTTTTTGGTTTTTCATTTTTTTTCCCCCTAAGTTGGTAAGGACAAACTAGAGTTTTTCTTTTCTAACGAAGCTTGGTCTCAAGTTATGGTGGGATCTCGATGGATACTGATTTGGGAGGTGAGCTACCTCCCCAAGGAAATTGACAAGTCCCATTTTGCAGAGGTCACACATTGAAGTATGTGAAATCACAGTAGGATTTAAAATGGATTTTCTAACATTTCTGAAGGGACATGAGGTCTTTGTCTCCAAAGCTTGTTCGTCTGCTAAAATCAGTTTCCTCTTTACCTCGTGGTGGCTTTTTCATTGGAGACATGAAGGGGTTCGCCCACTAACTTCTAGATACACTAATTTATTATCATAAAGTCCTCCAAGTCAGTGGGCTGTTCCATCATGGCCCTCTGTTGTGTAAGTGTGTGAAGAGTGCCTGGGGCTTTATAAATCAGAGATGTAAGACAATGTAGACTTCACTGCAGCACTGCAGCTTGGTCACATGAAACTCACATTCACTTTGGAGGGTGGTATTTATGTGTTCCCTTCTTTTCCCATCACGGTTGAGTGACGCCGGCTCAAGGTCAACAGGTCCAGTAACCAGAGCGTTTCCTTCTTCCTCATCTGATCAATGATCAAGCGTCTTTTCAGATGCAGCCACGCCAATGGAAGGGCATTGCCAGGCAGGCATTTTCACCTGTTTCCTTGGAAGAAGAACAGTTTTGTCAACATTAGCTAAAGCATACCCACCACTCCTGCAAAGGTTATCATAATGCAAAACAGATATCAAAATGACTTTTTCCTGTCCCTGATATATCTGCATCGCAGATGGCTTAGGATGATTTATGACTAGTCCTTAGAAGGGCCCTGTGGGCTCCCTTCATTACTGAGTCCGGAACTTTTTATTCTTTCGTAAAGCACTAGAAAAAAGGAAAGTAAGCATTTTAACCCCCTTCTCTGCATTCAAGAATTATGTTGGCTCTTGGGAAATGTCAGTCTGTGATTACAAGGGTTTTTCCTCCGGAATTTTTCTGGTGGCTTTAAACTCCATCTGACTATTCTGAGCACAAAGTAAATTTTCGTGGAACATTTTAGCTAAGCTTCCCAGTTGTGCCTAAATTATTGGAAATAATAAGTCAGTGAATCCCTTCGTGGTGCTTTTTTCTAAAGAAGAGACAAAAGATAGTGATATTGCATGTGTGCAATAGCGTAGGATTTCCCAAGATAGGAAACATTTCCAGAGCAGGAAACATTATAAATGGACTTTCCTATATTTCTCTTTCAATCTTTCCACAACCCCAAATCATTGTTCAGCTAAGGTGAAACTGCTCACACTTTTCACATAGGACGTTGACTGTGCTGGGTGCAACTGTTTAGTAATTATAAAGAATGAACGAAACACTGAAACAGATAACTTCACTGCCATCTGGTCGATTCCGACTCACAGCAACCTCCCAGGGTGGGCTCAAAGCACAAGCCTCGCCTTTCTCCCACAGAACGACCGGAGGTTTGGAATGATTGGTCTTGTCACTAGCAGTCCAGTGTTTACCCCCGTATGCCACCAGGGCTCCACCGACACAGAACGTTTTACCTACGAGATGTGCTTTATGCATGTGTCACCCACATTCCTAGGACCTTGGAACTTTTGTGTCTTCAGTTTTGAAGCAAAGTTGTCATTTTCCTCCCCAGAGAAAAGCTTAACAAAATACAAGTGCATTTCAACTGTAAGGAGGATGCTTTGCAAGTGAACTTTCTCCTTTGAGAATGCTGTGCGGAAAGCCCTCTGTTGTCCCTTGACGAGACCACTTCTACATGTTCCCATTTATTGATATGTGCCTTGTCTGTCATTGCCTGGAGCAGGATTCAGAAAGGACCCTGGGGGCGAGGGCAGATCCGCCAGCATGTGGAGACACACTACATGCTTCCCTGTTCACACCAGTGCCCTTGGGCAAAACGGAGGGAGCAGGAGGCTAGAAGAGAATTCAGTTTGGAAAGAAGAAAGAAAAAACAGGAAACAAGTGTTAGAACCCTGTGTCTCTCTGTGAACAGCAACAGCAAGTTTAGCCATGAAAGCTCTTCCAGCATTCCTCAGCCTATATATATAATTTTAAAATCATTTTATTAGGAGCTCATACAGCTCTTATCACAATCCATACATACACCCATTGTCTCAAGTACATTTGTGCATATGTTGCCATCATCGTTTTCAAAGCATTTTCTTTCTATTTGAGCCATGGGTATAAGTTCTTCATTTTTATTACACTCATAAGAGGAGTGAAATTCTGGATCGGTGGAAGGTGAACATATTAAAACTCTAGATCCGTCTGCTTTAAAAAAAGTTTGCAGCTGAGCCCCGGTGGCGTAGTGGTTGAGTGCGGGACTGCGACCCACTGGCTTGGTGATTCAAACCCAGCAGCAGCTCTCCAGGAGCAAGGCTGGGCCTCCCACTCCCACCAGAAGGCAGTCATGCCTAAAAAAAAAAAGAGAGAAGTTTGCATATGTTACACACAAACCCGTTTTCGTCAATTCACTCCTAACTCATGACAGTCCCATGCACGTCAGTGTCAGCACACGTGCTTTCTCAGAGCTAGAGGGACTGGGTGTTCTAGCAGCCACCTGCCAGGACTGTCTTCCAAGGGACCCTCAGCTGGCCTTGAACCTCCAACCTTGTGGTTGTTTGAAGCCAAGCACAAGACCTGTCTCCCCCAGGGCTTCCACAGAATGCACAACCCAAGAGGCAATAAGGCACCCAGAGGAGTAGACTGGCACACTTCCAGTAACTATCTCCTTGGGAAACTTTGGTGAAAGCAAGTGAGGGATGTTACTCTCTTCCTCTTGTGCTCGCTTTTCTTCAGCTTCTCCCATTTACATGAGACTTTGAAAAAGTTTGTTGGGAAATGAAATTAAAGGGTAAGGGAATTTTTTGACCCACCTTTTTAAATTCCCTCTTTCCTCTAAGTGTAAAACGGAAACTCACCCTCCTGAGATTGGAATTCTAGAACCATGATACCTACCAAGGGCTTCCCAATTGCACCAGGCACCCCTTTTCCCCTTCATTGATTCCTGAGTGGAGCGTAACAAAGGTTGGGGGAGCTCCAGTGCAGAAGGATCATGGGAGGTCAAGCATGGGAACTGGATGATGCTGGTCATCTTACCTCCTTGAAGCTGGGATGATTAATGAAGGAGAAAATCCACCACCACCCCCCAAAACACACACACAAACCACCCCCTGAAACATAAAATATGGTCCATGCAACTGCTTCCTTAAAAGGTTAGGAGGAAAACTGAATTAGTACTTTTCAGCTCTTTGACTTCTCTGGGAGAAGATAGCAAATCCATACTTGCTCCTGGCCAGTGGTTCTCAACATTTGGCAAGGTTTGGCGACATTTGGGGTTCTCACCAGTCCAGTTCATGCATCAGGGTGTGTGGGGATGGGAGTTGTGCTGCTGGCATGTAGGGCACAGAGCTGGGGATGTGGCTTCACATTCGCCACCACGAAGAGTTAGAAGACCGACAGTGTCCATTGTGTCAAGGCTGAGAATCTCTGCTTCCAGGTTTGTGGGGCCATCATGATTAGCCTTTTGTTGTTGTTGTTGTTGTTGTTGTTGTTTTGGGGGGGGCATCACTGCCCTCTGGTGGTGGGAGTAGGAGGCCCAGCCTTTGCTCCTGTGGAGCCACTGCTGGAATGAACCGCCATCCCAGGGGCCCGCCGTCCCGCGCGCAAAACCACTATGCCACCGGGACTCAGCCCGCCTTTTTTTTTTTTATTTTAATGATTATTATGACATTGATGTTTTTTCCCTAAACAAATACAAGTCTTCTGAAGACTGTCCAGAGGAGTGCATTCTTTGGGAAAGCCATGTCTTATGAAAATGGATGTTAGCACACCTCCAATCGTCATGTTTCCCTGGGCAAAAGCCTCAGAAATCCATAGGTGCCCACAATTGCCTACCTGTCTAGCTGAGTTGCAGGTAGAGCTCTGGTTTTCCGGGTGGCAGCTGAAATGAGCCGCTTGCCTCCTTTTCCCAGTCAAATTCAGAACCTTTTAGCTGACAAGCACACCTTCAACTGTGCTTCTAGTGATGGCTTATTACTTTACAGCAATCTGCAGGTAAGATGAATGCGGAATGACTTTCTGGGTCCACCATGTATTGCTGTTTGAGCTCTGGGAGAAGTCGGTAGCACGTCCCAGAGAACCTATACCCTGCTTGAACCTGCAGAAAACACTCCCCAGGAGGTGAGGCCTCTGCAGTAGTCTCTTGCCAACTTCCTGTACCCGATGAGGGTCATGGCCACCCTTCGCAACTTGAATTTTTTGTGAGGATTGCCGTCTGCTTTAAGGGAAAATTAGTGGCAACTTGGTCACTTCCACGAGCAATCGCTGCCTCTAGATACTTATTGGAGAGCCGGAAGGCCTGGTGGCATTGGACATGGATGTACAGAGAGGGGAAAAGGCTGAAGCAGTACAGTTCAGAGCACAGGGAGCGTTCCTGCAATTACTGCTCTGATACAAATGCATTTGTACATGAAGTGCATTGGTATGCGCATATTTATCTCTGTGTACATTAACCAGCCAGACGTACTTACAATTTATCTATGCACATATATAGTTTTTTAAATCATCGGTGTCAATTGCAGTGTGCTTATAAATGGCGCATTCCGTGCCTTCACGTTTTCACAGATACCATGTTCCCTAGCATCAGTCTAGGCCTTTGGGAGCTTCTCACATTTCACAGTATGTGTGCTAATTTTCAATAAATAGTCAGCCAAGCATATAGCATGTGTATTTATTACATAGCATTCGATGGGGAGACAAATGAAATAGCTGGGCTCGTAGCTGAACATTTTCAGAGAGGAGACGAGAGGGTATATAAACCACATGAGTTCTTGGAAGTGAGTCTTTCGGGTTCTGATGACATCTGATTATGACCCCCCATCTACCGAACGGTTTTGGTCATTCCAATTATATCTCTGTGATTGCAAGGGGATGGGGAGGCGATTTGAAGCACAGAGAAGGCACATCCTCTTGCTCCATTGCTGGGCCCTGCATAGCTTCACTAAGAATGTGGTCCAGGCCCCTGTGAGGAGGCCAGTTTCCCTGACGGTAATCAGAGGGTGTTTCAGCCGCAGCTCTCACCCCTCTAACTGGGTTTCATCCACACCCAGTCTGATTATGGCATCTGTTGGGCCAAGACCAACTTTTTACATTCCTTTCAGATAGCCTAGCCTGAGAAATGTGTTGTGGATGAGAAAGAACTGTACTTTAGAGAGATGGAAGATGTCTTCCTGCTTTAAGTCATGCTCATGGCCCCCAGGACTCCCCCATAAAAACACGTATTTCCTGTGAAAGAGGGGAATGAAAGGAGGGAGAAAGGAAGTTTGGGCTGCAGAGCAAAATGATAACGGCCCCTTGCACGTGGATGAACAACGTTAAAAACAAACAAACAAGAGAAATGGACAAAACTGCTACGGCCAGGAGAGTCCCCAAATGGGTATGTCATCTGTTTCCAAGAGGACGGTCGATTTTGACGTAGGGGGATAGATTGTATGGCTACTTTAGCAGAGAGGCGGAATTTGGAGTTTGTTGCCAGTAAGGTGATCCTTGCGGGAAGAGACAACGACAACACACCCTAACGAAACAGGAAACATTCCCTTCTGCTTGGCCGCAGCTCCTCACATGGAGCAGGAGAGCTCTCTGGGAGCGTCTGGGAGACACCCTGAACTTGGGAGAAAAGAGAGGCAGTGTCCGAGCTGAGGCATGAATCACTGTTGGGCAATTCCACACAGATGATGGCTGTCAGAATATGAGGGCCAGAGAGCCATTTGAGCAACACAGGCTTGGAAACTATAATCAAGTGGCACTGACCTGGGTCCCCGAGGTCTCTCCTTTTCAGGCTAACATCACATTTTAACCAAACCTTGCACGTTGAGCTTTCTTTCCTAATGCACTGAGCTGCATGGTGACTTCAGGATACTCGTGAGCTTTTTCCACCACCGTGTGTTTCAGCGGAGAGTGGGCAAGCTTTAACCCAGTCGAACTCGGGGGTGGTGCCTAAAGGCTAGGGGAGCCCTTTCTCTGGGTAGTGAAAGCAGATTGAGGCCCACTTACGATTGTCATCACTTCAGAGCCATGCATGCACATGGATCCCTGAGCCATTTTTCTGTGTCCTCTTCCTCCCTCACGCAGCTGCTCTGGAAGAGTAGCTCATCTCATCTCTTCTTATGGTTGTCAAGGGTCCCACCTGCTGGCTAGAAACCAGGACTATGTCCGTGCTCGGAGCGCCGGGCCAACCTCGTTGTGTGACGCTAGATGTTGCACGCATCTTGCTGGTGGTGCTCTTCCCAGAGGACAGACAAGTGTGGCACTAGCAGAATGAGTCATGAGTGGCCCAGTGGTGGCAGGAACCTTAATGGCCGGCCCGTAGCCCTCCACTTCTGGTCCCTTGGCCAAGCCCAGAATCCCAGAGGAATGGAAGGGAGCTCCTGGGCCTGGCAATGGTCTCCATTCCAAAGAGACTCTTGTGAGAGAGCAAGAGAGAGAGAGCGGGAGAGAGAGAGAGAGAGCCCTCAGCTTTGACATTGCTGAGGGAAACGTCCCATTGACACCGTGTAGTCAGGTGTGGCTTCACATAACACGGACGATAAGCCCCCTTTATTGCTTGCTCTGTTCTCCATGCTACTAACCAGACTCTGGATGTCGTTTTCATTTTTGTTTTTATTGGGGGAGGGGGGGTTTGCTCTGCATGTCACTCCTCCTCCTGGCTGTGAGTTGCGGGGGTTGAGCCTTTTCCTTTCTGTGATTCAGGTGCCTCACTCTTTCCTTTCCAGGTTCTTCCAGTTCTTTTAACATGTCAAACTCTGGAGATTTGTTCATGAGCGTGCAGTCACTCAATGGGGATTCTTACCAAGGGGCCCAGGTTGGAGCCAACGTGCAATCACAGGTAGGGACCCAGCCTATGTGCCACCAGGTGAATGCATTAGCGTCCAAGAGCCCTCAATCCTATTGGCACTTCCCATGCCGGTCTAGAGAGAGAAAGAGAAGGGGGAGAAAAAAAAAAAAAAGGAGAGCGGGAGAGAAAGAAACAAAAGCCAACAAAACAGAAATACAACCTTACCAAGAACCCAAACCAAGGCAACCATTGTCGTGGGGAAGCTCGTCCACACTTGGTGAATGCATTTGGCTCTGGCCTGTCAGTCGCTCTAGGAAGGCAGGAGAGGAGCAGCGAGGACAGGGAGGTGACCACGGTGTATCAAGCGAGTAGAACCAGCATGCTCTTCGTTCACTGCAGGAAAAGGAAGGAGTCTGGTCTACTGTCTCACTTTCCAGGGCTCCCTCACTTTCTGTTTTTTAATCTTTTGGTTTCCTACATCCTTTATTTGCCAAATAAGGAGGTCATGAATGATGAGTCGGCAAACATGATGCTTTTCGTTTAAGCTTTAAAAACACTCAGCCAGGTTGACAAAACTCATCTTCTCAGTCATCCTTGGGGAGGTCAAGGGGTTTGGGTTCCTGGTGATGAGAAGGAGTTCTTGTTGAGAAGCAAAAACTCAAGACGGCCTCTGGTCTGCACCCTCAGCCCTCTGCAGGAGCACTTGGCCTCCCTTCCCCCTCAGGAAGCCTTCCTCCCGGTTCAGCAAGAAGGGTGATGGGAGAGGGTGAAGTGTCCGAATGATCAGGGACACTCTGCGCCATGTCTACCCAGCCCTCCGTTCTCCATGTGGAACAGGAGGCTTTCCCTGCCTGGAGCAAACCCAGCCCCCCCTCTGGAGGGAATGCTGCAATGACATGGACAGAGCTCACTCAATCGAAGTCCTTCAAAACAGACCAGAGTCATCACTCACGTGTTTGCCCATCTGTGGGATGACTGCCCATGCTGGGTCCCCTTAGCAGAACCTGACCTTTATAGGAGACCCAGCAAAGGAGGGGACATCTCGGATGAACCATAGGGAAGAACGACAGGGAGAAATCAAAATTCCATTGCTCCCTCCCTAAAACCCCCTCTCCTAATCCCAGTCCCTGTCCTGGATCCCAGCTTTCCCCGACCCTTTCACCGACTTACGTACTGGCCTCAGATCTGGTGATGGATTGGCCAGAAAAAGAGGACTCAGCCTCCTCCTAACGGGCCCCAGGAAAAGCCTCTCCAGCGTAAGTGTATGGATCTGACATGCCCCAAAGGTAGTCTGTGTGAAGCTGATGGACCTCCCTCCCCCTGCGTCTTCCTGACTAATTTCTTCTCTGTTGTTCATCTGTTTAGGTGGATACCCTTCGCCATGTTATCAGCCAGACAGGAGGATACAGTGACGGACTCGCAGCCAGTCAGATGTACAGTCCGCAGGGCATCAGTGTAAGAAAACCAGGCTCCCCGCCCCCTTTGGTTTGCTCCTATTGGTACCCATTATTTTAAAGCTGCAGGGCTCGGAATGCCACATAGTAGGGCTTGCCTTAACTTTACGGTCACCTACTTTTCTGCATTTGTATCGGTCACGCCATTGGCAGCATTACACACACACACACACACACACACACACACACACACACACACACACACTGTGGCGACCGGGCAGGCTTCGTGCACGCAGCTGGCGTCTAGGGCTGTCAGGTGCAATCAGTGTTTGCATGGCACCTGCGGCCACATGCACTCAGCTGAGAGGAGCTGCTAAACAGGTGACACCTAGTACAATGGTGAGAGGAAATGTCTCCACAAGCTGAGGCCCGGAACCTGGGGAGGAAGCCCAGTGGCCAAAGTCCCGTGGGATCTTTCCAAACCAACACACACACCCAACAACAATGTCTTCCCAGCCTGTCTGTGGACAACAACACAAAGAATTAGCTCAGATGCCCAGAGTGTCAAAGGGCCAGGAGGGGTACGGACCATCTTCCGCTTGTTCTCGGTGCACTGGTGGCTCCTGGCAAGGAGGGAAATTCATAGCGACAAGCTATGTCGCACAGAGTGAAATCGATCAGACAGACACACGGGGAACGAAGTATAGATTTGGGGCAGCAATCCAACTTGATTTCTCAGATCAATCGTCTGCCAGCTCAGCAGTGGGGACAGCCAGCAGGGACCAGGGGGCTGTATGAGAAAGGAGATTGTGATTTAGACAATGGGGCGATTCTCTGCACTTTTGGAGGCCACTGGAGGGCTCCAGCGGCACTCCTGACCAGAGCAACTGGTTGGTTGGTGGCGATATATTTGGGGAGGGAGCCAAGGTAGGCACAGTTTATTAGTGTCTTAAAATCCTTACCTGTACCCAGTGAGCTATAGCCTCTGCAGTGAAGAAGTTAGTGTGGTGGCCCCTTCCTCTTTGCTTTGGCCAAATCATACCTGGTCGTGGCCACACTAGAAGACAGTAAGAGAAGACCAGTCATCTCTCATAGTATCCCCTGCCAGACCACACTGTAACCCCGAACCATTGCCTGGCTTTACCCCATTGGCTTCAGGCACTGAAGTGTGTTGCACAGTTGGGGGAGGGGAGGGGAAGATCAGCCATGTTGCCATTTGAAGAATACTTGGAAGGGTTAGGGAATCTCTTTGTACAAAAGAGTTTTAGTCATCTGGGAAGGATTCGATTCCTCATGAGTGCTCTAAAGTAAGTAGGACAGGGTCACAGAGGGCCAGACGTCATATCAGCGTTCATAGGTCTTGCTCACAGTTGTTCAGCAAGAGACTGGTGGCCTCTGGAAATATCAAGAGTTCCTGCCCCTGGGAATGTCCTAGCATGGTTTGGCTAACAGTTTGGTAAGATGTCTTGCGGTGGTGGGAGTGGGTGTCAATGTCTCTTGACACCAAGAAATTGCTTGGTGATGTTTAAGACCCCCTTCTCTATTATATTCAGGCATCTCCCCTTCTGGGTTTCTATAATATCCTGATGTGGGAGGGACATGGGGCTGTTAACACTTGGTTAATATCCTCCAGGCAATCCTGTCACTTTATCAGAAGGATCCTACTATCATGTATGGAAAGTGCTGATGATTCTTACTGTTATAATCATACTAATGATTATTAATATATTAATAGCTGATCTGCCAGAGCCCACGTTTATAGAAATGCAAGGTATTGTGGTGGGGAAGTCCATTCTCAAAGATGGCTTTCAAACACTTGCAACGGCTCTGCGTTTGCATCTGTGTTGAACACACACACACACACACAGAGTTATGCTTTCCCTGCATGTTAGATATGGATTAGATGCTTATTCCCCAGAGAAGGTTTGCTGTTTGTCTAAGAGGAAGAGAAGGCCCCTAGGAAAAGCCCTAGTGTGAAGACAACATCGAGGTATTTTCCAGAAGGGGCCTGGGGAAAGTCCATGGGCCTGGGTAGGAAATGGGGCTGGCAGTTCTGCAGTCAGCCATCTCTCTTTCCCAGTCAGCCAACCTAGAAGAGGGCAGCCTGCAGACTCAGCGGGGCTGGGGCTGAAGATCAGCACTGACCCTCTGATGTCATCTGGTGGGCTGAGAGTCATTTCTGAAATCATATAACCCAGCATGTGCTGACAATTAGGTCTGATTGCATAAGCCTGCCACCAGCTCGGGGCTCAAGAATGCCACTTTAAGAGTCGATCATTCTGCATTCATTCCTTGCCACTCTGTGAACTGCTTATTTCATGTGTAAGACTGTCATAGGCTGGGTAGGTGAATCAAAAGCAGATCGTGATGGGAGATGTTTTTTTGGTATCAGTGTTAAGTTGGGCCACCTGCAGGAGACTAAACTTGTGCTAGTCCAATGGATTTTTAGGTGGTGGCAGTATAGGCACTGGTGTGCGTGCGTACGTGGGTGTGCATGTGTGTGTACAAAGGCTGCTGGGACTGCCAGGAGAAGAACGAGGGAGAAGAGAAGAGATGGAACAGGAATGAAAGGTTTGAGCCAAGAAATAAAAATAAACAATCCGTCCACTGAAGTCAGGAATGGAATTCCCATCTGGGCTCTGCATTGTGTTTCATTCCATGGAGGACATTTTCTGGGCAGCGTTTACCTTCTTCCCTGGCGGGGTATTCAGAGCACCCATCTCTTATCCAACCAACATCTGTTTTCCATCTTCTAAAGTTCAGCCTGAGGAGCTCTGCTGGTGCAAAATGTGAGTGCTTGGCCACTGACCCAAAGGTTGCTGGTTCAAAGCCCTTCAGTAGCTTCATGGGAGAGAGACCAGGTGGGCGACTCCAGTAAGATGTCAACCTAGCATCCCCACCTGGGAGTGCTGTTCCATCCCAGGGGCTCGCATGAGCTGCAATGCATTCAGCAGCACTTCCCACCAACCGAGCTCAACCCACACGCTTTCACTCCCACCATTAGGGGTGCAAGGTGTGGTGGTTAAGAATCCTGAACATGGGTCAGGACACTGATAGGTTGTGCATTGCCATAGGCAAGCATGTAAAAGGTCTACTGTGAAATGTGTCGCATAATCCATACCCTTCATATCCCATACCTTAGAGAAAGTGAGTAAAAAGGGAAGAAAGGACTTGATAGAGTGTACATTGTTCTGCATGAATACTGTAGCAAGATCTAAGTGATAACTTTTGAATTTGACCTTTCCCCCCACTCTTGTGAGCAGTTGTCACAGTAGGTAGTTCCTAGAGAGGACAGGTTCCCACAGAGTTGTCAGGTATTTTCCTTTCTGATGGAAAGGCATGCTTTTGAGATGGATATCAAGGTATGGAGGCCTAAAGACCCCCTTCTTAGCTGCTGCTTCAGAGTTCAATTATACCTCTTTAAGTCCTTTGTGTTCTGAAATGACAATGGGCAACACTTACTAGGGAGAGCCTGGCTCCCAGTAATGGAGGGAGATTATTTCACTTCTCTGTCAATCAGACACATTTCAAGACTACTTAG